>BLSH010447878.1:590877-603092 GCA_018402905.1 Glandirana rugosa | reverse complement strand
GCACGTTCCCAGTCAGCGAGACGCCTTGTCGTGGTGAAGTGATGGTTGCTCACCCGGAGGTACGCTCTGGACACATGGTATAACGTCACAAAACTCATGAGGTGGTTGTACCGGTCACGGCTACTGCGACAAGAGTCGCAATGATAGGGAGAAGATACAGAGGAATTTTTTTGTGAAACCCGCTACTACCTTCTCCTACACCGTGTCCTCCTTCTCCTCCTCCTTCTCCCCATTAAAGGTGCCAATAGTCCGGTCAGTAAGTGTTCACCGGGCCTCCCACCCAAGGACGTGGTCGTATCCGGTCCATTTTTTAAAACTTCGTATCCCCCCAGCCACACTCCAGTGATGCCCACGAGCTGCGTTGGGTGCCACCCTGCTGTGAACACGGTTCCTCCTCCTCATCATCATCCTCGTCCTCCTCATCCTCCAGACCTGTGCCCTGGCTTCAAAATTTTTTACCTGGCCTATGCTGGTGCAGGAACCCACCCTCCGGGCCACTTGTGAATGACTGGCCTGATAACCGTGGAAATTACCCCTCTTCCTCCTCCTCTTCCTCCTGTGCCACATCCTCTTCCATCATCGCCCAAAGTGTTTTTTTAAGGAGACATAGAAGAGGGATAGTAACGCTGAGAACAGCGTCATCGGCACTGGCCATGTTGGTGGAGTACTCAAAACACTGCAATATGGTACACAGGTCTCGCATGGAGGCCCACTCGTTGGTAGTGAAGTGGTGCTGTTCCGCAGAGCGACTGACCCTTGCACGCTGCAGCTGAAACTCCACTATTGCCTGTTGCTGCTCACACAGTCTCTCCAATATGTGCAAGGTGGAGTTCCACCTTGTGGGCATGTCGTATAGGAGGCGGTGAGCGGGAAGGCCGAAGTTCCGCTGCAGTGCAGACAGGCGAGCAGCAGCAGGGTGAGAACACAGAAAGCACGCACAGACGGCCTGCACTTTCTGCAGCAGCTCTGACATATCCGGGTAGTTTTTTAGATATTTCTGCACCACCAAATTCAGCACATGCGCCAGGCAAGGTATGTGCCTCAAACCGGCTAGGCCCAGAGCTGCTACAAGATTTCACCCATTATCGCACACCACCAGGCTGGCCTTGAGGCTCAGTGGCAACAACCACTCATCGGTCTGTTGTTCAATGCCACGTCCACAGTTCCTGCGCAGTGTGGGGTTTATCCCCCAACCATATTCGTTTTAAAACAGCCTGCTGTCATTTCCCCCCTGGATGTGCCGAAGTTGGTGTTTTTTTAAACCAGCAATGTAGACGCACTTTTTAATTTTGTGCAAGAAATGCACAGCAAGGTGCAAATGTACTATGTAGCACTATTTATTATTCTTTTTTTTTTAAACAAGCAATGTAGACGCATTTTTATTTTTGTGCAAGAAATGCACCGCTGGCCGCAAATGTTGTATTTAGAATATATATATATATTTTTTAAACCAGCAATGTGGACGCACTTTATTTTTGTGCAAGAAATGCACCGCTGGCCGCAAATGTAGTATTTAGAATATATATATTTTTTTAAACCAGCAATGTAGACACACTTTTTATTTTTGTGCAAGAAATGCACCGCTGGCCGCAAATGTTGTATTTAGAATATATATATATTTTTAAAACCAGCAATGTAGACGCACTTTTTAATTTTGTGCAAGAAATGCCCCGCTGGACGCAAATGTCATAATTTGCACAAAAAAAATTAAATTAAATTTGTCTAACTGCAATGTTAAATATAATATTAAAAGATGCCAAAATGTTGCCAACTGAACTAACAGAACACGATTAAGGTAGTGTCCCTGACACACAAGCAGTTGCAAGTGCACTGCACTTGCAAAAATGGCTGCAAACGCCCACCTAACAAACAGAAAAATTGCTTAGGTTTTATATGATACACTTTGCTTAGCAAAAAAAATGTACACCAGCAAACAAAAAATCTCCTCTAGCACCCACACACCAGTAAATCGCTGTTTTTAACAGATTTTCTAAAGCTAATTTGTCCCTCACAGCAGCAGTAGCAGCATCCTCTACCTACACTAGTATGAGATAATGTGACATGCAGCACTATGTGACTCCAGCTTATATAGAGGCTGGGTCACATGATGCACTGGCCAATCACAGCCATGCCATTAGTAGGCATGGCTGTGATGGCTTTCAAGGGCAAATGAGTGAAACGCTTGTTGATTGGCTGCCCGGCAGCTATTCAACAGGCGCAAAAAAATACCCAAACCCAGACTTTTTCTAAAATGTCCGGGTTCGGGACATGGACACCCTAAAGTCCAGTACGAGCCCGAACTTTACAGTTCGGGTTCGCTCAACTCTACCCAGAAGACATTGCACACATAGAAAGACCTATAGATGCCACAGAAGTTGGTCAGGTTATCAAAGGCTTGAAAGCAGGAAAGAGCCCAGGACCAGATGGATTTAGCTCCATTTACTACAAGCCGTTCAGGGAGATTTTAATAGAACCCCTTAGAGAAGCATTCAACTCACTATCTGACAAAAGAGCTGCCCCCACCGAATTTTCAGAATGCAGGAGACGGCGTACAAAGTGCTCACAAAATGGTATGCCACACCTGATAAACTCCATAGGTGGTTCCCTCAGCAATCGGAGTTTCGCTGGAGATGCCAAAGCATCAAAGGCACTCTCCTTCACATTTGGTGGCAGTGTGCTCCGATCTCCTCATTCTGGTGAAAGATCATAGAGTTAATCCCCCACATTACTGAAACTACACTGACTCTTGATGCAGCATGTTGCCTACTCCACATCAGGAGCTACTACAAAAAATATATCAACTACAAAAAATATAAACACTCCCTTTCCAGACACCTATTGAATGCGGCAAAATCGCTCATTCCGCTGTATTGGAAGTCCACAGGAGTACCATTCATACAGGATTGGATACACAGGATTAATGATATCTGTGAGGTGGAGGAGTCAATAGCTCAGGCCAATGATAACGCTGAGTGCTTTCTCAAAACCTGGTCCCCCTGGTTCACCTTCAGATACTCTCAGAGATTCGGGGACTTGAGGTCTGAGCCGGGGGGCTAAGGTAAATACTTACTTTCAAGATGTATGTAGACAACTATTCCAGAAGGTATTTTAGCTGAGATGAATGTTGCTGGAGTATCTTGGAACTTCCTATAGGGTCAACTACATTTGTGTATGTTTGTATGCAAGAACACTTGAATGAAGAATATGACTTCCAACTTTGGAATATTCAATACCAGTGTGGTAACTAGACGCAATACGACTTCACCCCATTTTCTTCCCTCTGTACCTTTCCTACCATTCTTCTATTTTTTTCTGATCTATTTCTATTGTTATTTTTTTCCCTCTCTTCTAAAGAAAAAAAAAAAAGAAAAATGATTGTTCTATAAAATAACATTTGCTGGGTGCCATTTGGCGATAATCAGTTCTTAGCTAACCTAGGGCACTGATGGAAACTATATATATATGTAATATATATATATATATATATATAATATATATATATAATATATATATTGTATCTACTATGGAATTAGCCTAAAGCAACCATTTGTCAGATATGCATTATGATGTATAATTTGCAAATCTGTAACTTTCTATTCTTTATTCAATAAACTTGATGTTATAAAAAAAGAAAAATGTTTTTTAAAAAATGGTGTGGGCACCCCCTCAGTCCATACCAGGCCCTTTAGGTCTGATATGGATTTTAAAGGGAACCCTATGCCAATTGTTTTTTAAACAATGGCATGAGGCCCCCCAAAATCCATAACAGACCCTTATCCGAGCATGCAGCCTTGCAGGTCAGGAGAGGGGGGGACGAGGGAGTGCCAGACCACATGCCCTCAACATGGGGGGTGGGGATCTCCCCCCCACCCCAAAGCAACTTGTCCCATGTTGATGGGGACAAGGGCCTCATCCCCATAAACATGGCCAGTGGTTGTGGAGGTCTGCAGGCGGGGGGACTTTTCAGAATCTGGAAGCCCACTTTAACAAGGGGACCCCCAGATCCTGCCCCCCCCCATGTGAATGGGTATCGGGTGCATTGTACCCTTACCCATTCACCAAAAAAGTGTACAAAAGGTAATAAAAACACAAGACAAGTTTTTGACAAATCCTTTATTAAAAAATAAAAAAAAATATGTCCCCAATGTAAATCCTTTATCAATCATGCCGCCCACCGACCTGAAAAATAAAAAAAAACAAAAAAAATCTGCCTCCTGGGACAGCCTCCCACTGAATGCCTCATCTTCGCTTTGACATTTCTTACATAGGTAAGGTTCAGGGTCATCTGGTCGCCCCGCCCCCTTCTGACATCACAGGCGCAGCATGCACCAGTCCTAGATGTCAGAAAGGATAGTGCCACCGGGTGACATAGCCAGGTTCCCCTCCCTTACCTACAGTATACAAGAAATGCCAAAGCGCAGAGCAGGCATTTGGCAGGAGGCCATACCAGGAGGCAGAGTGCTTTTTCTTTTTTTTCAGGTCAGCAATGAAGCGCGAGGTGTGATTGACGATGGAATTACATCAAAGGAAACTATTTTTTTTTATTTTTTAATAAAAGAATTGTCAAAAACTTGTCTCTTGTTTTTATTACTTTTTGACACTGTTTTGGTGAATGTTTAGGGGTACTATGTACCCCATACTCATTCACATAGGGAGGGCTGGGATCTGGGGAACCCCTTGTTAAAGGGGGCTTCCAGATTCCAATAAGCTCCCTGCCCACAGACCTCCACAACCAGGAGAGATGAGGCCATTGTCTCCATCAACATGGGGACAAAGTGCTTTGGGTGGGAGGCAGAGCCCCCCTGCCCCAAAGCACCCATCACCCCATGTTGAGGGCATGTGGCCTGGTATGGTTCAGGAGGGGGGCACTTGCTCATCCCTCCTTTCCTGACCTGTCAGGCCGCATACCCAGATAAGGGTATGGTATGGATTGGGGGGACCCCACACCGTTTTTTTTAGTGTGGGCTTCCCCTCCAAAGCTATACCAGACCCAAAGGGCCTGGTATAGACTGGGCGGGGGGCCACACTATTTTTTAAAACTTTTTTTAGTGACAGGCAATGCATTCTTTTCAAGACATTCATCTGTCAGTGGGGAAGCCAGCTGACAGATGATGAGTCATCGGTTGTTAAGGACGCGGGTGGCCGGATTCATGGCCCGCTGCTTAACAACCAGCTATTCAGTTGATCATTTTTTGACCAATCTGAATTTTAATCATTCTGAAAAGTTGGAATTCATTCCAAAACAAAAAAACAAAACAAATTTTAACGGATTTCAACTAAATTCATTACTATTCATTACTATTTCATTCAGAGATTAACCAAAAATTAGTCCAAATTTGTATTCGGACGGAAACAAATTGCACATCTCTATTGAAAACCATGTACAAGTAATATAGCTCTTGTCTTTTTTGTCTGTCTATACAGCCACTGAAATGATCCTGGATAATGAAAATGTGACCACAGCAACGGAATTCTTTCTTCTGGGGTTCCCTGGGCTTGGTGTGTTTAGGTTTCTTCTCTTCACTGTTATATTTTCTGCATATACTGTAACAGCGTTCCTCGACGTTATGATCATCGTGCTAGTGTCCACCAAAAAGAGTCTACAATCCCCCATGTTTGTGTTCCTTGGGAATTTCTTATTGTCAGAGGTGTGTTTAGTGAATGTAGTAGTCCCCAATATGCTACGTATCATATGGATGGATGGAGCCACCATGTCTGTTACTGGATGCATCACTCAGAGCTACCTATTTGTGTCTTCAGGTACTTCTGAAATTTATTTTCTCACTGTAATGTCGTATGACCGATACTTGGCCATATCTAAACCTTTGCACTATAACACAATAATGGACCACACCCTTCAATATTTCCTGGTTACCTTTTGTTGGATGTTAGGTTTTCTTTTGACAATGATCACCCTTGGTCTTCTGGTTACACTTAAGTTCTGTGGTCAGAATGTCATGGACCATTACTTCTGTGATCTTACTCCTTTTGTGAATATTGCTTGTTCAGATACTTCTAGTCTGCAAATTGATATATTTATACTAGTTTTCCCTATGGTTGTTGTACCATTTATTTTAATCATTGTAAGCTATGTATCTATCTTTGTAGTCATCCTTAGAATGCCATCTATCAGCAGCAGGAAAAAAGCTTTCTCTACCTGTAGCACTCACCTCTTGGTGGTGGGTATGTTTTATGGAACTGTGTTAATAGATTATTTTACACCAGTTGGAGAAAACTCTGTGGCCATCAACAAAATATTATCTGTTATATTTACTGTCGTGACGCCATTGTTCAATCCTATAATATACAGCCTAAGAAATCAGGATATGAATGCTGTCATATGTAGTTACTTTTACTGGCGGAAATGAAGATTACAAATGCCCAACATGTATTTAAATTATAACACATTAAATTCCAATTCAACTATTTTTATTTGCAATACATTTTTTTAAATAGCTTACATGTTTTAAAGTTCTAAAGTTTGTGAAGAAAAATAGGCCAAATTAGTAACATACAGTATATAGAAAAAGTAAGTACACCCCTCACATTTTTGTAAATATTTTATTATATCTTTTATTGTGACAACACTGAAGAAATGACACTTTGCTACAATGTGAAGTAGTGAGTGTACAGCTTGTATAACAGTGTAAGTTTGCTGTCTCCTTAAAATAACTCATCAAACTGCCATTAATGTATAAACCGCTGGCAACAAAAGTGAGTACACCCCTAAGTTAAAATGTCCAAATCGGGCCCAAAGTGTCAGTATTTTGTGTGGCCACCATTGTTTTCCAGCACTGCCTTAACCCTCTTGGGCATGGAGTTTACCAGAGCTTTACAAGTTGCCACTGGAGTCCTCTTACACTCCTCCATGACGACCTCTGGATATGACACTGAGCATGTGCATTTAACTTCTCTGGTCGACCATGGTGAGGCCTGTTCTGAGTGGAACATGTCCTGTTAAACCGCTGTATGGTCTTGGCCACTGTGCTGCAGCTCAATTTCAGGGTCTTGGAAATCTTCTTATAGCCTAGGCCATCTTTATGTGGAGCAACAATTCTTTTTTTCAGATCCTCAGAGAGTTCTTTGCCATGAGGTGCCATGTTGAACTTCCAGTGACCAGTATGAGAGAGTGTGAGTGATAACACCAAATTTAACACATCTGCTCCCCATTCACACCTGAGACCTTTTAACACTAATGAGTCACATGACACCAGGGAGGGAAAATGGCCAATTGAGCCCAATTTGGACATTTTCACTTAGGGGTGTACTCACTTTTGTTACCAGCGGTTTATACATTAATGGCTGTGTGATGAGTTCTTTTGAGGGGACAGCAAATACACACTGTTATACAAGCTGTACACTGACTACTTTACATTGTAGCAAAGTGGCATTTATTCAGTGTTGTCACATGAAAATATATAATAAAATATTTTAAAAAATGTGAGCGGTGTACTCACTTTTGTGAGATACTGTATGTAAAGTAAGTCCAGTGTGTAAACCTGATTGAACATTTGAGAGTGCCAAATGAACCAGGCCGAATGAACCGGCCGGCATTCGGCCCATGTGTATGGCAGCCGGACCCACAGAAGACTGGTGAGGGGGACTGTCCCCTTATCAGAACACAACAGCTCAGTGGGGGAGATTGCTGTACTAACATCAGATTGCTAGTACAGTGGCTCCGACTGGAGCTGTCCGTTTTTTTGTTCAATCCGCTGGGTTGAACGAAAAAGAAAACTGATAGTGTGTAGAGTTGAGCGAACACCTGGACGTTCGGGTTCGGAGGGTCCGGACAAACTTTGAGAAAAAGTCCGGGTTCGGCACCGAACGTTGCCCGAACGTTATCCCGGACACTGGACCCCATTGAAGTCAATGGCGACCCGAACTTTTAGGCACAAAAATGGCTGTAACAATGTCTTGGCAAGTACTAGAGGGCTGCAAAAGGAAGTAAAATGGGGGTAAGAGTAGGGCAAGTGCCCTACAAAAAAATGGGGATAGGGAAAATCAAATGTGGATGTGGAATAGGAGCCTAGAGGTTGACTAGGCCATGACCATGGTAGTGTAGGTGGAAGTGGCGGTGGTCGAGGAGGAGAAGGAGGAGAAGGAGGTAGCCAACATGTTTTTTTTTTTTTTGTTTATAATTGGGGTAGCCCCCAAAATATTGAGGCCTATTCAAAAAAACAAGTATATGAATGGCTGTGTGAGTCCGGTCTAAATGTTTATTCTGCACAAGGTACAGACAAGTCTTGTGGGATCCATGCCTGATTCATTTTAATAAAGGTTAGCTTGTCCACGTTGACTGTGGACAAATGGCTCCGCTTGTCTGTGATAACGCCCCCTGCCGTGCTAAACACACGTTCAGACAATACACTGGCTGCAGGGCAGGCCAGCACCTCCAAGGCATAAACGGCAAGCTCAGGTCATGTGGCCAATTTGGAGACCAGGAAGTTGAATGGGGCAGACCCATCAGTCAGTACTTGTAGGCGTGTGCACACATACTCTTGCACCATGTTGCTGAAATGCTGCCTCCTGCTAAGACGTTGTCTATCGGCTGGTGGTGCTGTTTGATGTGGCAGGCTGCTGACAAAGCTTTGCCACATTTCGGCCATGCTAACCCTGCCTTCTGAGGTGCTGGCGGTGGCACAGCTGCGTTGGTGGCCTCTTCCTCCTCTTCCTCTGCCTTCGCTTTGTGCTTCCGCTGAGCCCCCGGTGTCATTTGGGAATGCCCTCAGCAGCGCCTCTACCAGTGTGCGCTTGTAGTCGCACATCTTCCTCTCACGCTCCAGTGAGGGAATTAAGGATGGCACGTTGTCCTTGTAACGGGGATCCAGCAGGGTGGCCACCCAGTAATCAGAAGAAGTTACAATGTGGGCAACTCGGCTGTCGTTGCGCAGGCACTGCAGCATGTAGTCGGCCATGTGTGCCAGGCTGCCCAGAGGCAAAGACAAGCTGGGAAGGGGGGTGGATGTGGAATAGGAGCCTAGAGGTTGACTAGGCCATGACCATGGTAGTGTAGGTGGAAGTGGTGGTGGTCGAGGAGGAGAAGGAGGTACCAAACATGTTTTTTTTTTTTTGTTTATAATTGGGGTAGCCCCCAAAATATTGGCCTATTCAAAAAAACAAGTATATGAATGGCTGTGTGAGTCCGGTCTAAATGTTTATTCTGCACAAGGTACAGACAAGTCTTGTGGGATCCATGCCTGATTCACTTTAATAAAGGTTAGCTTGTCCACGTTGGCTGTGGACAAATGGCTCTGCTTGTCTGTGATAACGCCCCCTGCCGTGCTAAACACACGTTCAGACAATACACTGGCTGCAGGGCAGGCCAGCACCTCCAAGGCATAAACGGCAAGCTCAGGTCATGTGGCCAATTTGGAGACCAGGAAGTTGAATGGGGCAGACCCATCAGTCAGTACTTGTAGGTGTGTGCACACATACTCTTGCACCATGTTGCTGAAATGCTGCCTCCTGCTAAGACGTTGTCTATCGGCTGGTGGTGCTGTTTGTTGTGGCAGGCTGCTGACAAAGCTTTGCCACATTTCGGCCATGCTAACCCTGCCTTCTGAGGTGCTGGCGGTGGCACAGCTGCGTTGGTGGCCTCTTCCTCCTCTTCCTCTGCCTTCGCCTTGTGCTTCCGCTGAGCCCCCGGTGTCTTTTGGGAATGCCCTCAGCAGCGCCTCTACCAGTGTGCGCTTGTAGTCGCACATCTTCCTCTCACGCTCCAGTGAGGGAATTAAGGACGGCACGTTGTCCTTGTAACGGGGATCCAGCAGGGTGGCCACCCAGTAATCAGAAGAAGTTACAATGTGGGCAACTCGGCTGTCGTTGCGCAGGCACTGCAGCATGTAGTCGGCCATGTGTGCCAGGCTGCCCAGAGGCAAAGACAAGCTGTCCCCTGTGGGAGGTTTATCATCTGTGTCCTCTGTATCCCCCCAGCCATGCTCCAGTGATGCCCACGAGCTGCGTTGGGTGCCACCCTGCTGCAATTCCTCCTCCTCCTCATCATCATCTTCCTCGTCCTCCTCGTCCTCCAGAACTATGCCCTGGCTTGAATATTTTGGACCTGGCCTATGCTGGTGCAGGAACCCACCCTCCGAGCCACTTGCGAATGACTGGCCTGATAACCGTGGAAATGACCCCTCTTCCTCCTCCTCCTCCTCATCCTCCTGTGCCACATCCTCTTTCATCATGGCCCGAAGTGTTTTTTCAAGGAGACATAGAAGTGGTCTAGTAACGCTGAGAACAGCGTTATCGGCACTGGCCATGTTGGTGGAGTACTCAAAACACCGCAATACGCTACACAGGTCTCGCATGGAGGCCCACTCGTTGGTGGTGAAGTGTTGCTGTTCTACAGAGCGACTGACCCGTGCGTGCTGCAGCTGAAACTCCACTATTGCCTGCTGCTGCTCACACAGTCTCTCCAGCATGTGCAAGGTGGAGTTCCACCTTGTGGGCACGTCGCATATGAGGCGGTGAGCGGGAAGGCCGAAGTTCCGCTGCAGCGCACACAGGCGAGCAGCAGCAGGGTGAGAACGCCGAAAGTGTGCACAGACGGCCTGCACTTTATGCAGCAGCTCTGACATATCCGGGTAGTTTTAAAAAAAAATTCTGTACATGCGCCAGGCAAGGGATGTGCGTCAAACTGGCTCGGCCCAGAGCCACTACGAGATTTCGGCCATTGTCGCACACCACCAGGCCGGGCTTGAGGCTCAGTGGCAACAACCACTCATTGGTCTGTTGTTCAATGCCTGTCCACAGCTCCTGCGCAGTGTGGGGTTTATCCCCCAAACATATCAGTTTTAAAACAGCCTGCTGTCTTTTCCCCCTGGATGTGCTGATGTTGGTGGTGAAGGTGTTACGCTGAGCGGATGAGTAGGTGGTCGAGGAGGAGGAAGCGCAGTAGGATGAAGGAGGCAACAGGAGGCAAAGAGAAATGGCCTGCAATCCTCGGTGGTGGAAGGACATGCACCAAATGGCTACCCGGCTCAGGCCCACCCACCACTACATTTGCCCAGTGTGCAGTTAGCGAGATATAGCGTCCCTGCCCGTGCTTACTGGTCCATGTATCAGTGGTTATGTGGACCTTGTCACTGATGGCATTGCGCAGTGCACACTTGATCTTGTCCCCGACTTGTTTATGCAAGGAAGGGATGGCTCGCCTGGAAATGTAGTGGTGGCTGGGTACCACGTACTGTGGGACAGCCACTGCCATCAGGTTTTTTAAACTGTCCGTGTCCACCAGATGGAATGACAGCATTTCAAAGGCCAGGAATTTTGAAATGCTGGCATTCAGGGCCAGGGATTGCGGGTGGGTAGGGGGGTACTTCCTCTTTCTCTCCAGTGTTTGGGAGATGGACAGCTGTAAGCTTCTATGGGACCATGTGGAAATGCTTGGGGACGGTGGCAGACATGGTGGCGTTGCTGTCATATCGTCTGTTTGCTGCGTGGCAGGTGACACTGTCACTGTAGAGGTGGAGGAAGAGGCCGAGGCAGCAGCAGAAGAGGAAGCAGGAGGAGGCCGAGACCTTTCTTGGATTTTGAGGTAATTATTCCAATGCAGCTTGTGCCTTGAATTTAGGTGCCTGGTTCTGGGGGTTGTGCTCAGGTTGAGAACATTTATGCCCCGGCTCAGGCTATCATTGCACAGCTTGCAAACCACTCGTGTCTTGTCGTCAGCACAGTGTCTGAAGAACTACCACGTGCGCGGGGGAACGTCTTTGAGCTGCCTTTGGTGTGCTAGGTTCCTGGGTGTGGTGGGTAGTAGCAGGCCTACTGTCAAGGGGACGCTCGCTCTGCTTGTGCAACCTGCTTCCTCTTTTGCTGTGCTGGTGCCTCTGTGCGACCACCACCTCTTCCTCCAAACTCCACACGTCACTCGCATGACCCTCATTCCATGTGGGGTCTAGGACCTCATCATCCTCCTCCACATCATCTTCCACCCACCCTTCACCACTGCCCTCCTTGTCAGTCTGCACACTGAGGCAAGCTGCAGCAGTTGGCACCTGTGTTTCGTCATCATCAGAAATGTGCTGCGCTGGTGTTTCCATGTCCTCATCCTGCAACAGAAGTGGTTGGGCATCGGTGCACTCAATGTCTTCCACTTCTGGGGCAGCGCTATGGACCACACGAAAGGCACCCGGTAGGTGTATCGCGACGGGGTCTTCACCTTCTGTAACTCACGTGGCTACGGGTTGGTGAAGACAACGTCCTACTCCTGT
>BLSH010447878.1:520104-530801 GCA_018402905.1 Glandirana rugosa | reverse complement strand
TATATATATATATATATATATATATATATATATATATATATACAGTATCTAACAAAAGAGAGTACACCCCTCACATTTTTGGAAATATTTTATTATATCTTTTTATCTTTTTATGTGACAACACTGAAGAAATGACACTTTGCTACAATGTAAAGTAGTGAGTGTACAGCTTGTATAACAGTGTAAATTTGCTGTCCCCTCAAAATAACTCAACACACAGTCATTAATGTCTAAACCACTGGCAACCAAAGTGAGTACACCCCTAAGTGTCAATATTTTGTGTGGCCACTATTATTTTCCAGCACTGCCTTAACCCATAGAGTTCACCAGAGCTTCACAGTTTGCCACTGTTATCCTCTCCCATTCTCCATGATGACATCACAGAGCTGGTGGATGTTAGAGACCTTGAGCTCCTCCACCTTCCATTTGAGGATGCCCCACAGATGCTCATGTCTGGAGACATGATTGGCCAGTCCATTATTGTACTCCTCACCTGGTTGTCGCCGCACACGCTTGACACCATCTGAACCAAATAGGTTGGCTGATGATTCACTTATGATGCTCTTCCATGATACACACTCATCAGTAGGCTCCTATAAACGTTCCATGGTGCCCCACCTTCTGAATTCTGGTGAGAGTTTTATACATGTTTATTGGAGGTTTGATACCAATCCTACTATTAAGGAATGGTTATTGAGGGTACAAGACTTTTGGAAAGTAGAGGAATGGAGGCATCAATGTTCAGATATTTATTATAAATATTATACCACTTGGGCGCTATGGAATGACTTTAGTGCCTCTGACTTGTACAAACAGTTGACACACTAAACTGGGGTTGGCTTACGTGGCATAATAGTTTTCTTGTATAGTTCTTCCTTGACCTTACTTCTACGGGGGCAACCATACATAAACGTTTTAACAAAGGATGAATCTCTTACCCCAGCCTGAAAAGTGTTCCACCTGTGCAGCTATATCAATAGATTGGACGCGGTTATACTTCTCTTATCAGTCAAATGCTGTAATGTTTTTACAGTATTTGTAATCTAAAAGTGTTTTCTTCATATAAGATCTTTACCGTCATTGATAATTATTTTAAAAATACTCTTTACAATCCATACTGGTGAATCATGAAGCCCATATAGTAATTAAGGCATCCAAGTCATCATTATAAGTTTAGATCTGCCATTAGTAGACGGGGAAAATTACTCCACAAGTTAAACTGTGCCTGAAATGTGGCAATCAGTCAATCGACATTTGATAAAGTATGCATTTTAAAGTGATATTACATTCTTGTCTTTTATAAAAAAAAAAAAATAACAAACACGTTATACTTACCTGCTCTATGCAGTTGGTTTTTGCACAAAGCAGCCCGGATCCTTCTCTTCTCTGGTCCCACGTCGGCACTCCTGGCCTCTCCCTCCTTCTGGGTGCCCCCACAGCAAGCAGCTTGCTATTGGGGCACCCGAGCTGAACCGCTGCTCTGTGTATCCATTCACACATGGAGCTATGGCTTGGCTCCGCCCTCAAGCTTCTGATTGGCTGTGACTAACAGCAGTGGGAGCCAACCAGGAGTGCGAGTTCCCAGAGAGGCAAGGCTCTCCTGGACATCACTGGATCAAGAGGGGGCTCAGGTGAGCCACGGCTTGGCTCCGCCCCCAAGCTCCTGATTGGCTGTGATTGACATCAGTGGGAGTCAACCAGGAGTGTGAGTCCCCAGAGAGGCAAGGCTCTCCTGGACATTGCTGGATCAGGAGAGGACTCAGGTGATTATTAGGAGGGCTGGAGAGGCTGATGCACACAGAAGGCTTTTTACCTTCAGCCTTTACAACCAGTGATACAGTGATAAATACCAATAGAAATGTAGTAACATGTTAACCACTTTGCCTACTAGACACTTTTATCCCCTTCCTGCCTAGGCCAATTTTCAGCTTTCAGCACTGTCACTCTTTGAATTACAATTGTGTGGCAACATTGTACCCATATGAAATTTTTATCATTGTTTTCAAACAAATAGAGCTTTCTTTTGGTGGTATTTAATCACTGCTGGGTTTTTTATTTTTTGCTAAAGAAAAAAGACCAACAATTTTGACAAAAAGAGGATGGCACTTATGGGCACTGATGAGGCAGCGCTGAAGGGCACTGATTAGGTGGCACTGATGAGGAGGCACTAATATGCCTCACTGATGGGCACTGGTATGCAGCACTGATGAGGAAGCACTAATATGCTGCACTGATGGGCACTGATAGGTGGCACTGATCTGCAGCACTGATGAGCACTGATAGGTGGCACTGATAAGCACTGATAGGTGGCACTGGTGGGCACAGATGGGTGGCACTGATGGGCACTGATAGGTGGCACTGGTGGGCACTGATAGGTGGCATGGATAGGTGTTACTGATGGGTACTGATGGGCGTTACTGATGAGAACTGATGGGCGTCACTGATGGGCAGCTCTGATGAGCAAGCACTGAATGGCGCTGATTAGATGGCACTGATATGCGGCACTGATGAGCACTGATAGGCAGCCCTAATGGGCACTGATAGGGGACACTGGTGGGCACTGATAGGCAGCACTGTTGGGCACTGGCGGGCAGCACTGATGAGCAGGCACTGGTGGGTACTGAAAGGCAGCACTTACTGCAATCACTAATGGCCACTGATTGGTTTCACTGATGGGCACTGATTGGTGTCACTGATGGGCACTGATTGGTGTCCCTGGTGGGCACTGATTGGTGTCACTGATGGGCACTGCTGGGGCTGTACTGTAATCAGGGCACTGATGATTAACTGTACAGGTCTCCCCTGCAAAGAGATGCCACTGATCAGCTCTCCTTGCCTCACATGCTGTCAGTGTGAGCCGAAAAGAGCTTATAAATGGCACTTCCTTGTTTACATGTGACTGGCTGTGATTGGACACAGCCGATCACATGGGTAAAGAGCTGCGTCATCGGGGTGAAGCCTGTCCTAGGAACATGGTGAGGCCACAATCGCCGCACTGTTTGGACATGTTTTGTTTACATGTGGGACACTACTAAAGCGTTTATACATATAAATATATATTTTGTTTTAATATTTTACTATATTCATCAAAGTATTTATCACAATTTTTTTTTCTGGAATATTTATTATGTTGGTTTATCATTTAGTGCTGTACTATCCACTTGCTGCAAAATCAGGTACCTAGTACATTATTTGACTTCAAGTGCTTGTACCGGCGTGATGTCTGCACCCCGGTGCCGACGGTCAGCTCTCTTGTAATAGCAAGCAAAGTTGTAATAGCTTGATTGTGATTACAAGAAGCGGGAGGGGATGCCACCCCTCCCCCCTCTCATGCCACCTTCCGTGGCTCTCTTAGGCTCTCCCATCGGAAGCCCCAAGCTACTTGCTGGCATGTCTCGTTATCTCCTAGTGATTATAGATCCTGCACTCACAGTAGAACATGGTTGGACTCTGTAGGGACATTTAAGCGTGGAGCTATTAATTGTCCATGTTGTCCCCGTTTAATACAATGTGACCAGTTCTGGTCTACTGCGAATCACAGGACCTTTAAAATTAAAACCTTTATAAACTATAACACTAAAAATGTAATCTATTTGCAAAGCATGTGCTTTCCAACACGTGGGCGCACAATTAGGAGACTTCGGGATCATTTGCACGGTCATGTCTATGACACTGAGATGGAACATGGCACTAATGTAACTAGACATTTCAATGAGGCTCATGGGGGTGACACCTCCCTATTACAGATACAAGGTATAGAGAAGGTTGTTACCTCCAAGAAGGGTGGATATATTTTTAGAATCTTGTGTAAGCGAGAGGTGTTCTGGATATAGAAACATAGAAAAGTGACCGCAGAAAAAGACTGAGTAGTCCATCGAGTCTGCCCCTTTTTATTTTTATTTATTTTTTTGTTGTTTTTTTTTTTTTTTTTCACATTAACCTTGTTGACTATAGATTTATGTTTATCCCAAGCATGTTTGAAGCCATTTACTGTTGACTGTCTCACAACCTCTGTTGGTAGTTTATTCCAATCATCAACCGCCTTTTCAGTAAAATAATTCTTTCTAAGATTAGTTTTGAACTTCCCTCCAGTTAGTTTGAGGTCCCCGTGTTCTTGATTTTGGTTTCATATTGAAAAGACTGCCCTCTTGAACCCTATTCACCCCCTTGATGTATTTAAAGGTTTATTTAAAGGTTTCAGTCATGTCTCCCCTCTCCATTCTTTCCTCCAGACTGTACATATTAACCACTTAACCACCAAGGATGTACATTGATGTCCTTGGGTTTGAGTGGTGATATCTGAATGGTGCCTGCAGGCACCATTCAGATACCATTTTTTTCAGCCAGAGATTCTGAAGAAGATAAAAGTGGTCTTAGCTGTGGATTCGCTGCGAGATCACTTTTATCAGCGGCAGGAGAGGTGCCCCCCCCCTCCCACCACTTTCCTGTCATCTCCGCCGCATACCGTTCCCACCAGCAGCAGTAAACAGGAATTTTTTTGCTGTATGTAATCTGACAGTGCTTGTGTCTCCCCCCTCCCTGTCCCCTATGAGGCAGCAATAATATGACGTGAGACTGCAGATAGGCATTGATCAGGCTGCATTGATGGCACTTGTGAGGCTGCAGATGTGCAGTGATCAAGCTGCATTGATGGCACTTGTGAGGCTGCAGATAGGCATTGATCACGCTGCATTGATGGCACTTGTGAGGCTGCAGATGTGCAGTGATCAAGCTGTATTGATGGCACCTGTGAGGCTGCAGATGGGCATTGATCACGCTGCATTGTTGACAATGGTGAGGCTGCAGATGGGCATTAATCAAGCCGCATTGATGGCACTTGTGAGGCTGCAGATGGGCATTGATCAGGCTGCATTGATTGCACTTGTGAGGCTGCAGATGTGCAGTGATCAAGCTGCATTGATGGCACTTGTGAGGCTGCAGATAGGCATTGATCAGGCTGCATTGATGGCACTTGTGAGGCTGCAGATGTGCAGTGATCAAGCTGTATTGATGGCACCTGTGAGGCTGCAGATGGGCATTGATCACACTGCATTGATGACAATGGTGAGACTGCAGATGGGCATTAATCAAGCCGCATTTATGGCACTTGTGAGACTGCAGATGGGCATCGATCAAGCTGCATTTATGGCACTTGTGAGGCTGCAGATGGCCATTGATCAAGCTGCATTGATGGGCAATTGTGAGGCTACCGATGAGCATTGATTAGGCTGCAGGTGGGCAATGGTGAGGCTGCAGGTTGGCATTGATCAGGTCGGATTGATGGGCACTGGTGAGGCTGCAGATGGGCAATAATAAGGCTGCATTGATGGGCACTGACCCTTATTTTGCTTCAAAGCTCTTTATTTAAAATCTACGTTTTTTCCTGAAACTTCCCTCTTAAAATGTGTGTTTACGCCTGTGCATGTTATACGCCAATAAATGCAGTAAAAAAAAAAAAAAAATGAAAGTGCCCCCGTCCCCCCACACGCGCAAAAGGCAAATGCACTTTGGTCCTGCATGCACACAAACAGTGATCGTCCCTTACATGTGAGTTACCATCGCGAACATCAGATCATGGGCAGTAATTCTAGCACCATCCATCCTCTGTAAATCTAAAGTGGTAACCTGTAAAGGCTTTTAAACGTTTTTTGTCTCTGCAATGATGCGAGCGATTTTAAAATGTGACATGTTTGGTATCTATTTACTCAGCGTAACATTATCTTATTATATTTTACAAACAAATTGGGTTATGTAGTTTTTTTTTACATTAAAATTCAAAAATGTGTATTTTTTCGGAGAAATTACGTATGAAAAAATGCTGCGTAAATACCGTGTGACATAAAAAAATTACAAAACCCACCAAGTTATTCTCTAGGGCCTCTGCTTTAACCACTTCAGCCCCAGAAGGATTTCCCACATTAGGACCAGAGCACTTTTTGCGATTCGGCACTGCGTCGATTTAACTGACAATTGCGCGGTCATGCGACGTTGTACCCAAACAAAAATTGCGTCCTTTTTTTCCCCTTTAAAAGCTTCTGTCCCAGTTAGGTCTGTCACAGTGTTGTTTTATTAGATCTCTGTGTGAAAAAAGTATTAAAAATATGTTGCAGTAATCAGTAGTAGATACATTTTTTTTTTTTTTCTTGAAACCACATCAGATAAACGCTGTCTGAGGATTAATCATTTTAGTGATCATTTTATATTTCAGACACCGTCTCTCATCATTGTGGTTTCTATTTTCTGTTTTTTTCCCTTCCTTTTTTCCCTTTCTCCCCTTCCCCCTCCCCCTTTTAAATTCTTCTTATTTATTTATTCAAATTTCTAATCACAAATCATACCCCTTGCCCAATCCCAATTCCCCCCCCCCCCAAAAAAAAACCCAAACCCCCCCCCCCCTCCTCCTACATACAAATCATGTTACTTCTCGCATTAAACACTAATAGGGCACTGTTTAATATAACTCAAATTTTTACGTTCCACCAACCATCTCAGGACTCAACATCCAAGTAAATCAATTTAACCTAATCTACTGCTGTTAAAGGCGAGGCTAAGCACCTGCCCCAAATTTTTTCAAACTTCCGGAGCGTTCCCTTGTTCTGACATGCTGCTTTGTAGCAAGGAAGGGCTTTATCCACTGAACTCTTCCATGAATCTATCCCAGGCGCCCGAGGACTCTTCCACGCCAGAACAATCTGTTTCCTGGCATGGAAAAGTAATAGCCCAACCAATGTTCTCATTTCCTGGGGGAGGACTAAACCATCCACCAACCCCAACAAACAATGCCTTGGTTCGGGTTTTAGTGCTACCGAGAGCACGCCCTCAATAAACACCAAAACTTCCCCCCAGAATGTTTTTATTATTGGACAATCCCAGAAGACATGCATCATATCTGCTCCTTCCCTTCCACACCTCCAACAGAGGGTGTCCCCCTCCCCAGATATTCTAGACATCCTTTTTGGTGTCAAATAACTCCAATGTACTATCTTATACTGAACAAGATAGTCACGGGTTGAGACCAGGCTTATGAGGGGTTTTCCCCATACCTTCTTCCAACTCTCATTATCTAAATCAGGGATTACCCCCTCCCACCTTGATCTACATTTCCTTAGTAAGGCCTTTGTCTGATTGAACAGGGATTTATATATTGTAGATAATGGTCTAACCAGTTCCTCTCTTCGCAGAATATTCTCTAATTCAGAAACACCTACCTTTCCACCTAATCTTCCAAATTGCTTTTGAAAGGCATGACACAACTGAAAATATCTAAACAGGTAAGTATTTGGTAGGCCATGTTTTATTTTCAGCGCCTCAAAAGCGAGCAGCTGTGAGCCATCCACAATATCCTTCAATTTTTCCACTCCAAACTTCATCCATACTTGGGGGTCTTCATATTTACAAAATTGTTCAAGGGCTGGGTTCCTCCATAATGGTGTATGTGGTGAGATCAATTTTGAACCTCCAGTTCCTATTCCCTGCATCCGACTCCAGACCCTAAGCACCACTTTCATGGTGGTTGGTAGTGTGTATAACCCACTACTTCCACTACATATTTGGGAGGCCAAAATTTCATAGGATCCCACAATTGCAGCCTCTAGGGCTACGGCCGCATCATCTCTAGGCCCTTTTAGCCACCTGTTTATAACCAATAGTTGCCCTGCTACAAAATATTTATAAAAATCTGGGACTGCTAAGCCTCCATCTCTACTTGGCTGCTGTAATACCTTCATTTTAATTCTAGGTGTTTTCCCCTGCCATATAAAATCTGATATCCAGCCCTGCAAAGAATTAAATAGGTATTTCGGTATCAATACTGGGGAGTGCTTGAGTACATAAATCAATAATGGTAAAAGTAAGGGTAAATTCCTCCAATTTATTATTTTACGTTTGACAAGCATTAGTGCCGGTGACAAATTCAATTTAACAAAGTCCTCCACAGATGATGACACCACAATACCTAGATACGTGTATTCCTTTACCACCTGTAGAGCATTATCCCCCATAGGCCAAGGGGATGTCCCCTTTTCCAGACGCAGGACCGTGGACTTCGTCCAATTGACCCTGAGCCCGGAAAAGGTAGCAAATGTATCGAATATCCCCAAAGCATGTTGAAGTGATGCAATTGGGTCTGTCAAAAAGAGAACTACATCATCAGCGTATAATGCAGTTTTCTCCATTAGGGGTCCCACTCGGATCCCCTTGATCCGTGTAGAGTCCCGTATTGCCTTGGCTATTGGCTCCATCATAAGAGCAAAGAGTCCGGGGGACAGGGGACAACCCTGCCTAGTCCCTCGACCGATTTGAAAAGGGTTTGACACTTCCCCATTTAATTGAATGGTTGCCGTCGGGTGATCATACAATATTTCCATCCAAGTCAAAAAACCCTTACCAAAGCCCATCTGTTTCAATACTCTATGCATATAATGCCAATCAACCGAGTCGAAGGCCTTCTCTAAATCGATAAAGGCCAACGCTCGGTCTTCTTCTAAATTTGAAGCTAGAGCAACATGAGTGAACACCCTTCAGATATTCACATCTGTCGCCTTCTTGGATACAAATCCTGTCTGATCAGATGACACCAGAGTATGGACCACCTTTGCCAGTCGGTTCGCTAATATCTTGGTCAGAATCTTAAAATCCACATTTAATAATGCTATTGGCCGATAGGAAGTACACCTCTGTGGATCTTTACCTTGTTTAGCCAATATGGTAATATTCGCCCCATAAAAGGACGGTGGCAATTTTCTCTCTTCCAAGCATCTAACATATAATTCCAATAGCCAAGGTGAAATTTCCTCTTTATACATCTGATACCATTCTGCCGGTAGACCATCTGGTCCTGGTGATTTCTCCAAGGAGAAGGAACTAATGGCTGTCTGTATCTCCTCTATTGTAAAGGGTTCATCTAAGAACTGTCTATTCTCATCCGATAGACATGGGAGGTCTAGTATCCTCAAGAGGGAGACCAGATCTCCATCCTCATACAACGGAATTGGAGTATATAGTGCCTGATAGAAGTCTACAAAGGTTTGCATAACATCTGCCCGGGAGGTCTTTAACTGATTATCTTTATCATATATACTAGGTATATATGTTGGCATGTGTTTCTCTGCTGTCAGCAAAGCCAACAATCTACCATTCTTCTCTCCTATCTCAAACCAACTTTCGGCTAGTGACTTTCCCTCTCTCCCTGCTATTTCTCTAAAATGCTATTTTAATTCCCTTCTGGCTTGTCTAAGCTCTTGGACAGTATCCACACAAGGGGATGTGGCATGTGCTGCCGCACATCTCTCCTCCTTATCCTGAAGCTGCTGAGTAAGTTTGTTTCTTGCCCTCCTAACCATCTTGATACCTGAAATATATTCTCCTCTTACTACAGCTTTAAAGGAGTCCCATACCATCTGCGGTGACGCTGTACCTGCGTTCAAATCCCGGAACTCCTCTATACACCTATTTACTATCTGTTTTACCTCCTCATTTTTTACCCATTTTGCGTCCAGACGCCAAGATTTAATAGCTATTCTTTCCCGGGTAGATAGCACCAACCATAATGGTGAATGATCTGAAATTCCACCCGCTAGATATTCCACCTCCCCGACTAATGGCAAAAGATCTTGACTGCCAAAGGCTAGGTCTATACGAGAGGAGGAGTGGAAAACATGAGATAAATATGAATATTGTTTCGCAGTTAGATGTTTCCATCTCCAAATCTCTTTAAGGCCTACCGCTTCAGCCCAATTAACCAATTCTAACTTTGGGGATCTTGTTGGATTCGTCGTATCCAGAGAATAATCTAGTACACAATTGAAATCCCCCAAGATCAACACCTTTGCTGGCAGAAAAGAAACAAACGTATCCATTAAAGAATATAGGACATCGACCTTAAATGGAGGTGGAACGTAAACTCCTATTAAAATTATCCTTAAGGAGAGCCATTCCATAACCACGCCCACATATCGCCCCAGGGTGTCCGAAAAAACATGAAGTATAGTACATGAGATATTTTTATGTTTTAAAATCGCCACACCCCTGGCATATGTCGAGAAGGTAGAATGAAAGGAAAACTGCATCCACTGTTTTTTCATAGATACTACTGCTTTCCCCATAAGGTGGGTCTCCTGTAAGATAACTATACTAGGACTATGATGCTCAATATATTTCAGGACAGTGGCTCTCTTTATTTTTGAATGTAATCCCCTAACATTCCAGGACATTAGTTTCAATGAGCTCATCATCGATACGGTTCAACCATTGAAAGCACATATCCATTACTTTTCCAATATTTATAATAAGGATTAAGTCCGAACTTAGAATATCCTGCCATAATAAACACCATAGACTCCAATAATTTGAAAAAATATAGAGGAGGGAGGGAGGGGAAAAAAAAACAAACAAACAAAAAAACAACCCCCCCAACCCCCCCCCCCATCCCCCACCCCCCCAAACCCCTGAAAATAGCACCCCCCCACACAAAAGAAAAAGAAAAAACCCAGAAAAACCCCATTCTGAATGCAGAGGGGTAAGTGAGCTGCATTCTATCTGCGAGAGTAATGAGAGATACCCTCCGGCTTCCACATAATCTATCCAAATATTTCTCCAGGTAGTTCTAAATGGCGGCCCTCAAAAAAAAAAAAAAAAAAAAAGAGGAAAAGCAAGGAAGGCCCGCCACGAAAAGGAGAAAAAAAAAAAAAAAAAAAAAC
>BLSH010447878.1:457747-469333 GCA_018402905.1 Glandirana rugosa | reverse complement strand
CTATCTGTCCTCAGAGCAACAGCACAGACAGCAGTAGTAAAGTAATCTATCTCAGGATGCAGGATCAGGTCTTAAAATGGCTCAAATCTGTCCCTCACGCAGTCAGCTACCTCTCCCTACACTAACCCAAGGAGCATGTGACTGCAGCACTGTGACTCCAGCTTATAAAGAGGCTGGGTCACATGATGCACCGGCCAATCACAGCCATGCCATTAGAAGGCATGGCTGTGATGGCTTCTAAGGGCAAACCAGTGAAACGCTTGTTGATTGGCTGCCCTGCAGCTTCTCAACACGTGGAGTAAAATAGCAGAACCCCGGACCGAACCCGAATGATTTTTGAAATGTCCGGGTCCGGGTCCGTGCCACGGACACCCTAAAGTTCGGTACGGACCCGAACGTTACAGTCCGGGTTCGCTCAACACTATTGACAACCTTAAAATATTGGTTCCCCATAACTTTCTGTCTCAGTGACAGTGGTCACCAACACAAATGAGGTGTGTTGCTCTCCCCTATGGTGACCCCAATGGCAATAAACTCTTAATTAAGGAAAGAGGAAAAATAGCATTGGACCCATGAGGTTAGCTTATTGTTCTTGCTGTCTTAAAGTACTGATGGGGATGTGAGTAATCTGGTTCTCGAACAGGTGACTTCCACACCCCAATGGATATACGCGGTTTTCTTGACTTGTGATGTAACAAAAGTGTAAACTAAAGCGCCAAAACACTGCTATAAGGTCCTCATATGACAATATTCCAATAAAAGTCAGAAGGACAAGCCAAAGAGTACCCAATACATTTTGAGGTGCTAAACATGCCCCCTTCATCAGGGTTTGATTGAAAAAATGTGAATAGAACTGAAATGGACCTTTTTTTCAGTATGATTACAAGCACGGGTGTTGTCAGCACTTGGTTTGGCAGCCCAGGAGCTGGTTCAAAGCTATTTAATGCTTCTTAAGAATAATATTAAATAATGTAATGTACAAAGCCTGGGTGCTGGTGTCTCTAAAGCTTTTGAGATGCTTCTATTGTAAATGAAAATGTATTATTATTATTATTATTATATTATCATACAAGATTTATATAGCACCAACAGTTGGTGCAGCGTTTTACAACATAAAGGAAGACAGTACAGTTACAATACAATTTAATACAGAAGGAATCCGAGGGTCCTGCTCATTAGAGCTAACACTTTAGGAGGGAGTGTATAAATATTTAATAAAATAAAAGTACAGTTGTTAGGTAGGGGCAGAATAGGCTTCTCTGAAGAGGAGCGTTTCAGGGATCGTCTAAAAGCAAACAGAGTAGGAGATAATCGGACAGATTGGGGTAGGGAGTTCCATAGGATGGGAGATGCTCAGGAAAAGTCCTGGAGGTTTGCATGGGAGGAGTTGATCAGGGAGCTAGAGAGCAAGGGGTCTTAGGAGGAGCAAAGAGAATAATTGGGTTGGTATTTTGAGACTAGGTTGGTGATGTAGCTGGGGGCCATGTTGTGGATAGCTTTGTAAGTTATTGCAAGTATTTTGAATTTAATTTGTTAGGTAAGTGGCAGCCAATGGAGGGATTGACAGAGAGGTGTAGCAGACACTGAGTGGTTGGTAAGGTGGATGAACCTGGTAGCAGCATTCATGATGGGCTGAAGTGGGGATAGCTTATGTAAAGGTAAGCCCACGAGAAGGGAATTGCAGTAGTTGAGGTGAGAGGTAACCAGGGAGTGAATTAGGAGCTTTGTGATGTCATTGGTTAGAAAGGGGTGTATTTTGGAGATGTTGCATAGGTTGAGATGGCAAGATTTGGACAGTGATTGGATGTGGGGCAGAAAGGGTAGTTCAGAGTCCAGCATTACACCTAGAACCTTGGCATGTGGGGTTGGGCTGATAGTTGTGCCATCGATTTGACAGAGAGATCAGGGGAAGGGCACATGGAGAAATATTATGAGCTCTGTTTTGGATAGATTGAGTTTGAGGAAGTGGTGTGACATCTAGGCTGATATGTCTGTTACTAAATTAGTGATACGTGAGGAGACTGAAGGTGTGAGCTGTGGGGTAGGGAGATAAATTTGGATGTCATTGGCATAGAATTGATATTGGAAGCCACGGGAGGCTATCAGCTGACCCAGGGAGGAGGTGTAGATCAAGAATAGGAGAGGTCTAAGAACAGAACCTTGGGGAAATCTGACATAGAAAGGAAGAGGAGAGGTGGTGGTAGAATTGTAAGTAAGGCTAAAGGTGTAGTTGGATATGTACAATGAGAACCAGTAAACAGACAGCCATGGAGACCAAAGGCATGGATTTTTTTGAGAAGGAGGGGGCGGTCAACCGTATCATAGGCAGCAGAATGGTCCAGGAGTAGGAGTACAGAATAGTCAATAAAAATAAAGAAATACCGCACTCGCTAATGAAGGCTCAAATATAGCAGCTCACACAACAATTGACTAATTGGAAAATGGAGGGATATAGGGTGCAGTGCTACTCGAAAATGTATCAATAAAAAAAAGTCACAAAAAGGTGCAAACCCAATAAAGGTAACCTCAAAATATAAAAATGATTGTAACCGATAAAACAGTGAACATAAGTGAATAAGATTTAAAAGTGCATCGCTGTATGGTATAAACAAAGGTAAAAAGGTTAGAGATATGTGTCTAATATACACAAGTATATGTGATAGAAAATAATAATAAGTCCCAGTGATAGAGACCATATAGGTAATGATCAACAAACAAACAAGAAGTCTGAATGGCAATATGGGCCAGGCTACTGGATGTAACCTATTGGAAAGTGTCCAAGTGAGTAACAGCAACAGTGATAGGTACAAGGTGTATATCAAACAGGTAAAATCATCCACCAAATGGTTTATGTGCTTACCAGAAGCTGGTAGGACACCAGCATAAAAGATTTTAGCCTGGAGAGAACCTCGCTTGATAAATCACGGTGCCCTTGCAGTGTATGGTTAGATGGCATCGTTCATCTCAGCGACTCTCCGGAGATTGGATTACCACCATTCAGGGAAGAGGAGTATTCCAGAGTATCCAAAGGTGTCATAGGACAAAGCGAGAAGGACTCCACATAGTTGGGTAAATTTATTAAAAGTGTACAAAAACACTTGCATAAAAATGTTGAGCTCAACAAATGGTTAAAAGATAGTTGCAGTGTCGCATGGGGACAAGATCCGACTCATTTCGTTTCAAAAAACGTCTTCTTCGGTACAGAATAGTGTCCATTGGTTTTAGCCATTAGTAGATCATTTGTGAGTTTTAAAAAAGCAGTTTCCGTAGAGTGTTGAGGGCAAAATCCAGACTGAAGGGGATAAAGAAGGTTATTCTCAGTGAGGTGGTCGCTCAGTCGGTTGTAGACCAGACATTAAAGGAGTTTGGATAAATAGGGGAGAAAGGAGACGGGGCATAGGTTGTTAAGATTGGTGGCGTCCAGTGAGGGCTTTTAAAGTATGGGGGGGGACTAGTGCATATTAGAGGAGATGTCAGACGAGAAGAATGGATTGAAGACGTGAGTTAGAAAGTGTAGAACAGAGCCAAAGGGTGAACCTAGCATTTGCAAGGGAACAGGGTCCAGAGGGCAGATAGTTAGATGGACGTTAGAAAAAAGTTTAACAACCTTGTCCATAGTGGTGGGGTTGAATGAGGGAAGTAATGATTGTACCTGTGGACATGGAGTGTTAAGTGCAGAAGGTATCTGTACAACGGAAGTCTCCATGTATAAATGTACAAAGTAAACATAAATTATATTCACTAAAACATACATTGAGCACTACCTCTTAAAGTTTGATCCAAGATAGAATTGTCATTCTTGTTGAGGAAAGTATTGTGATAAACCAAACAATATTTCTAGGTACTGTCATCTTTATTTCCACCACTGTAAGGAACTGACTATGTTTGAATGCATATCCTGATTCCTCAGGCTGTATATTATTGGATTAAACAATGGTGTTACTACATTAAACACAAGTGATAACATTTTGTTGATGGCTACTGAATGTCCTTTTGCTGGGATAAAATAATTTATGAATACGGCTCCATAAAACATACCCACCACCAAGAGGTGAGTGCTGCAGGTAGAGAAAGCTTTCTTCCTACTGCCGAGAGATGGCATTCTAAGTATAACTAAACAAATGCACACATAACTTACAATTATTAAAACAAATGGAATAGCAACCATGGCAATAATTAGAAGAAAAATATATATTTGCAAGGCAGAAGTATCTGAACAAGCAATATTCACAAAAGGAACCAAATCACAGAAGTAATGGTCAATGACATTCCAACCACAGAACTTGATCTTTACTAGGAGACTCACTGGGATGAATGCAACAAAGAAACCAAACATCCAGCAAAAGATAACCAAGAAATATTGAAGGGTGTGGTCCATTATTGTGTTATAGTGTAAAGGTTTACATATGGCCAGGTATCGGTCATAGGACATTGCAGTGAGCAAGTAACATTCCGAAGTACCTGAACATGCATAAAAGTAGTTCTGAGTGATGCATCCAGTGAGAGATATGGTGGCTCCATCCATCCATATGATATTTAACATATTGGGGACAATAATAGTCACAAAACACATTTCTGAGAATAAGAAATTCCTGAGGAACATGTACATGGGGGAATGTAGACTTTCTCTTGTTGACACCAATATTATAATCATAATATCGAGGAGCACTGTCACAGTATATGCAGACAATATAAGGATAAAGAGATACAATCTAAATCCACCAAGTCCAGGGAATCCCAGAAAAAAGAATTTATTTATTGTTGTCACATTTTCATTCTCCATTTTATGTGGCTGCAAAGGTGGAAATAAATTAATAATCTAGACTACTTGTTCTCCATTCTTACCATGTTGAAATTCTGTCTTTAAAGTTTGCTATAGGCAGGGCCAAGTTTATACTTCCTGCCCATAGGTGAACTGTCTTGTGCCACCACCAACCTACCCAGGTTGACTGAATACCTTTAGTATCATCCTAACTATAGAAAAAAGAATTACGTCAAGAAAAGGGCCACCAGGTCTAGAGGATGAAGAGAACGCTTGTCTTCTCTACCTCTCTACATACACACTAGTGCCATTATTGGACTAAAGACCCAGAAGGGGTCAAGTGCATGTATAAAATTTCAATTAGAAAACAATATGTTGGAGGTCAACATCATAATGTGCGAATGGATGTGTGCCACCATTATCAAACATTGTCTACTACTGACTACTACTATATATTTTTAATACATGTCCTATTTTTCATACATTGATATAATAAAACAACATCTACAATAAAAACATAAAATGTATCCTTCTGTTAAAAAAAAAAAAACATAAAATGTAAAATTTCTGTCTTATTTCATTTAGGGCATTTGCAAAAGGTCCGATGTCAGTAGAATGTATTCTGATAGGTTTGTTATGGGTTGTTGGAATTTATAATGAACAAATACAATTGAAAAATCTTTATCAAAACCCTATATTGAGTAAGGATAAAACTCTTTTTGTCAACATTTTATTGTCCTCATTTGTAATTTTGTGATGCATTTTTGAAATATTGATAAAACGCAAACTTTGAGCACCCCCCCAATATCCAATGTGTGTAAAAACTAGTAGCACCCCCTGATGATAAAATCACTTATGACAATGTTTCTCAACTCCAGTTACCAAATACATGTTTTCAGGCGTTCCATTATTTTGCACAGGTGATTTGATCTTTCACTGCCTTAGTAATTACCACAGCCGTTTCATCTGCGGGAAATCCTGAAAACATGACTTGTTGGGGGTACTTGAGGACTGGAGTTGAGAAACATTGACCTATGAAATACAATATAAATCAATGTGCCAGTCTCTATATAGTGAATAATAATCTGAACAAGAGGATTACCACAATCAAAAGTTGTGTAACCACTAAAATATATTTAAAATAACTTGTAAAGTAGATAATACAAATCCAATCATCTAGTGGAATATCTGTGTATAAATCCCTGCTTAATTTTGTAGCTTTTACTCTGACGCACCCATGAAGCAATACGAGTAGCAATTTATTAAAAGAAGTAATATCACTCTGAATTGCAATAATTTTACAGTCCATACCCTGTTAGGTCAGCCTAATTTAAAAAAAAAGGAATTGTTCTAAAAGTGATTGGATGTTTAGAGCAAAAGTAATCTTGCTCCCAGTGTGCCTACTGTGGTGGTTCAGTCCTTCTGTTTGTCTTGATGACCACTGTCATCAGAACTGAAAGCGATGAGAAATCCCAAATTTGGGTTGTCATTGAGGTATGGAAAAATCTTCCACTGAGGACATGTTTTGCTGGTGACAACTGGACAGCATTGCTTACTATGTGGTCTTGCTAGAAAACCATACTGTGAGAAAAATAATTTGTTCTTTTACATTCTTCTGTGCTAAAATATTAATGTTCATGCACCTTTTATATAATCCTTCTTCACTGATAACAATAATGACTGCTGATCCCTAGCGTCATTTTTTATTCTTTGGAGAGTCTACAATTTTAATTTAACTGAATATACAGTATTTAATATTTTTGTATTTTCTGTGAGATTTTCCATCTGGTTTAAAATTGTAACACTTGAATATAACTAAAAGCACACCAAAGACACATTGAAAAGCCCTTTGGTTTGCATATAGCAGAGTATATTCTAGGCCAAAAGACATTGCTGTAAGAAAATCAAATTCAGAAGTCACAGGTCAGAAGAAGGCAGAAGACACAATCATGTAGCTCTGAGTGATTTATCCAGTGACAGATATGTTGGCTTCATCTAATGTCAGCCAAAATCAGCAAGGGGCCCCTGTGCAGAAATTGCATTTGAGCCCAATCATTAATGTCCCAATTGCAATTAAAATATGCACGTGCATGGACCTTCCCTTGAACTGGAGTGTTCCTTGTTAAAGTTAGTGCGTTTTTTTGGGAAGGGGAGAGGTGCCTCGCTGATTCGCACAGTGGTAGCATGATTGCTTGGCTGGTGTATAGTTATCAAGAATTTTGGACTCTATAACAGAACTGGGAGATGGAGCACTAGTTTTGGAGGCCAGGAGGTAGCCCCTAGTTTGGGGGGGGGTGACCTCAGACCTTGAGGCTCGAGAGTGAGTGGAAAGGATCCATCGTACAAACCCAAGGGAGGTCCTGACCAAGGAGCAGGAGAGGCAACAGAGTGGTTCTTCTGGGAAAGTCTCAAGGAGGAATCCATCAGGTATCGGTGAGTGACACACACCTGGGGAAGCTGAAAGAGGCACACCGGAACAGATTGGGAAAGTGAGAGACTGCCTGAGAAGGATGCAAAAGCCAGTTGGGACTGTGGTGTCACTGGGCAGTGGAGTTGGGTTGTTGCAGCCAGGAGGGCTGGCAGGACCTGATGAGGGATGGACTGGGAGCAGTAGTCCACCAAGGCTAGCTAGCACTCTTCCATTTTTTGCTATACTAAAGGGACCCACAGTCCCTGCCTGTAATGGGTGGTTCACTAAGGCTAGGTTAAATTGAGAGCAGGCCTCAGCATGTGCTAGCTAGGCCAGAGAAGTGATGTGCTGGAGGAAAGGAGTTAACTGAGAGCAAGTGTTGTGCTGGAGGAAAAGGAAGAGTGTTTATACAGGAGTGTATATAGATGGTCCCATTCAAGAACTGTTTGATCCTATGGGCATCCCATAAACATCCCTTACCCCATCCAAGTTGAATCCCCTAAAAAAAACAAAAAAAACAACACAACCGGCCTAGTCTTCTTGACTCCGGATGTGAGGATCAGTGTGATTGAGGGCAATGTGACAAGTGAACCACTACTTCCAGCAACCCCTACGGGGGCATGGCTACATTTATATCACTCTTTCATTTGTGTACTTTAGTTATAGGCTGAATCACAGCGCTATTATTCTATTTTGTTTTTTTAAGTTTTTTTAAATTCAACTTCATTGTTATCACTAGGAGGTTAACAAACCCCCATATGATAGCATTGGACAGATGACAAGTACTCTTTATGAAGACATTGTGGGTCTATGAGACCCCCATGTCTCCATTGCCTTTCAAAGTGGCTAGCCAAACAAATCAGAAGTGACAAAATATTTGTTGTTTCTGTCTTCATGCAGTGCAATGGAGATCGTGAAACACTGCTCTATTATGCTGAAGCTCTCAGATGTGGTCCTGGGCTCCCGGGCAGAGTGGGAGAGCCCAGTAATCACAGAGGGGTTGCCGGTGGAGAGAGAGTTGCCTAGGAACCACATGACCTCACTGTGGAAGTGATAAGGCGGCTATACAGACAGCCAGATCACTTTCACTTTACAGCTTCTTCACTCTTTGGATGTACTAGGCCCAAAGAGCTTAATTGGCGAAAAAAAAACCCTTTGGCTTTACAATCTGTGCCCAGAGTATATACAAAAAATAATGTACAGTACATATTCTAAGCAAGCATTACCAAACACTTTAAAGCAAACCTTCATATATCTTTTGTAGTTTTGGATACATTTTAGGGCTGGATCTAGCCTGTCTAAGTGGGGTGCAGTAAAAATGTTAGGGGAGCAGAGAATGGAACCAGGGCAGTGTGCAGGGGTCAGCAGGGAAAATTATAAAGGTAATAGTTAGTAAGGCAGTGTACAGAAGCTATTAGTTTGTAGGGCAGTGTACAGAGTCCAGCTGGGACAGGGAGCAGCTGGGCAGTTCATAGGGTATCAACAGGGGGCATTAGAGCAGTGTGCAGAGAGTCAGCACAGCAAAGGATAGTAGATCAGCAAGGAAGTGTACAGGAATCGGTAAGGCAATGTACCTCGGGTCAGTAGGGAAGAGGACAGGGTTTAGCAGAGCCACTGAATACTGGGGTTGAAGGAGCTTGCACCTGTTCCTGGTCAGAAAAGTCTAATTCCTAAATGCCAATCTATTCACCCTGGTAAACAAACAGAAGATGACTCAAGAACCTGACGGTGAAATGAAAAGATTATCCACTTTCCTTCATCTTTTGACCTTTACATGTACACTGGTTGCAACTTGTGTAAGGACCTGAAGTCCTCCTGCTATGTACTCAGTGACTCAGCGTTGATGCCTGGAGGGACTGTTCCCAGTTTTCCTGAAAACTGCATATCACTTTAGAATTGAGCTTTGGAGATGAACGTAGTATCACGATTTCTGGTACAAAGACACAAATGGGATCTTGCTGCAATCTCCAACCTCCTTCTGTCAGAGGAACTCGTCTTACCACTAGGTACCACACTGGAAATTAAGCTATTGGAGCACGGGATGCCTGTACTAGTGCTTTCAGAGCCAAGCCTAAGTCCCATGAAATGGAACAAGAATTTCCTTGGTGTTTGTATATGGATTATGGCCTGCATGAAGCATTTGTTTGTTGGCTCTTCCACCAGCCTGAAAAAGAGGATAAAGGACGAGACCTGTACTATAAATGGAGTTGTATGTCAGACCCACCTCAAGCGCCAATTGTAAAAAAAATGTCCAGGATATTGGCTAGAGCTGGGGACACCCAAGAGAAAACTTCGCTAAGCAAACAGAACAAACTTCCTTCATATCCTCTTCTATATAGCGCTTATGGCCTTATGGTCTTCAAGGTCTGAACCACCATGGATGAGAATCCCTGCACCACTAGTCTGGCTGATTCAATAGCCAGGCTAGTAAGAGTCTCACTGGATTGGGGTGCTGCCACTGACGTTGGCATAAAAGATCTTGTTTGACCAGGAATGAGATTGGTGGTGCTGATGACATCTGGGGAAGCAATGAAAATCAAGGCCTCCTTGACAGGTGAAAGCACCTATTTGGCATAAACGTGTTCTGTCCAAATCTTCAGAAGAATCTTCACAATCATGGACACTGGAGGAAGACAGACACCAATGGAAAAAAACCCCATGGTACTGTGAATCCAACTATCACTACACCTTTGTAACTTGTTACAAATACTGGAAGCTGTGTGTTCAGTGGACTCTCTATGAGAATTACTGATGGAATGCACCATAGAGCCAATACTAGTTGAGATACGTATTGTTGTAAAATAATTTGCCTAACTGATCCGTTATTGGATCCTGCCTTTCCAGTGAGTAAACTGCAATTAACTGGTAGGGGCTCTCCACCTAGTGAAGGGTTTATGTTACAAAATGTAACAGGAAAAGACAGACACTTGGTGGGCAATGTAAGCTACTGCTGTCTTGGTGTCAAACATCAACTTTACTTGGGCCTCTTGGAGAAAAGATCCTGAAAGGTTTGCAAAGCTAGAAAAACAAAACCACCTTAATTTAAGTCAGTCACTAGGCTCCAATGCCCTTGCACTGGTCTCCTCAGACTGGAGGCAGACTGGCATCCAATGTCAGAATCATTCCATCTCCTGGACTGAGAGGCATGCAACAAAAAGAGGCACACTGGTGTCCAAAATTTCCATTCTTGCCAACTTGTGCAGACACAAAGACCTGATCCATAGTCAGTCCATCCTATTGACTGAGGAAGGCAAATTGAAAAGCCCCCATGTGCCACCTGGCCCCAGGCAGCACTGGAATGGCCATTATAAAATGTCCCAATGGGGACCATGCAATTCCTCGCTGATATAAATGCTGTCTCCATGACTCTTCATAGGCAGATTGTCATTTTGCAAATTTTTGCAGTTTTGGAAACCCACTTGACATATTCAGGTATGATAATCTGTGAAGGATCTTGGAGTAGTTTAAAAAGGACTTCACGAGGGGTGTGGCTAGCAGCTGGCAGAGATGGCCGACTAAGTACAGAGCTCCGGAGCAGAACGGCGGGATACCAGCAACGAGGGCTTCCCAGAGCCACGATTTTATTCCCTGCTACTCACAACAAACCCCTGGAGTCACGATAGCCATGTCCCGCAAGAGGAAGGATGCGCACAAGCCGAAGAAACTGACGACCTTCTTCGGCCACCAGCAACAGGCACACAATCAAGATGGCGCTGGCTCCTTCTCCACGATGCACATGCGGTTCTCCACAGAGAAGGACAAACGAAACGCTGACCGGTCCCAGCAACTCCGCAAACAAGGGGCATTGCAATCATCCAGCCCTATCTCTGGTAGCCCAGAAAAAGCCAGATTCAAATTAAGCGACCAACCTGAGGTGAGTCCATTCTGTGATTCCCAAGATGACACCAGAGAATTGCATGAATCTATAACAGCATTCCCCACTAGCAACCAACCTGTACTTGACACAACACTAAAAGACATGCTAGTATCACTAAGGAGCACCATTGTTGGTGCTGATATGTTGTCATGCATGCAAAAATTTGGAAACGAAATTGCAGCGGTGGAAAACAGAGTCTCACACATAGAAACTAAAATGGGGGAATTTGTTGACACGATCAACGATCTGGTGGATGCTAATGAGGTTCAAGATTCCAACCACTTATGGGTTAAGGAGAAATTAGCAAGTTTATAAGATAGAAGCAGACGAAACAACATTAAAATCAGAGGGGTACCAGAATCAGTTGGTAACTCAGCATTAAAGGCATTTGCAGAGGAGCTATTTTCTTCCATGCTGCCTACCCTGTCACCTACAGTCCTGCTCACCATTATTGGCACCCATGAAGTTTATGTACATATTGTGGAATATCTACTGAAGGAAATGTATCAAATTAACCAACATATTACTACAGATAGC
>BLSH010447878.1:438894-449971 GCA_018402905.1 Glandirana rugosa | reverse complement strand
CCTGAATGAAAGGATTTGGTGATTGTACTCCCAGCTAACTGTCTTTGATGTTTGTTGCCCAAACCCTCCAAAAAAGGAGGCTATCCTGGCTTCCACTGGAAAACACTGGCTGGGCCCACCTTCAAAGACTTTCCACATGTCTTGCAACCTGCTTTGGGTTTTGATTCCATGTAAACAAGAAGTTTGAGTGCCCTTCACTGTGATCTGGTAAATTTCAGCCTCGCCTATAAGATTTGGCCTCCTGAACCCTTCTGAAGATCCACCGACTTGAGCAAAAGGATTGCTCCTTCCTTTTATTACACTGTGGCCACACTCTGGACATTTCTTCTGTCACTCACTTTGTCCAACGTTTTATCAAACAACAACCTCCCATTATGGAGAATGGCAAAGGGCTTGTGTGGAAGCTTTAGCCACCCCCCAGTGATGCCACCACAAGGCTCCCATTGCCGTGACAATGCGCCAGCCTTAGAATTTGGTCTATTGAAGCCTCGACCAAAAGTCAGCAGCCAGGTTCAAGTCCTCCAGAACCATGCCCATTCCTGCTGGTTCCCCTTGAACTAAAGGCCATTTTTTGTAATGCTTTAAACATCACAGTTGAACCTGTTGCTAGTCAACAGGCAAAAAACCTGCTGCTGTATAGATTTTCTGCATGTCTGCCGGCCAGTTTTACCACAATTTCTGAGTTGAAAAGATCTTTCTGCTTTCACCTTTCTGAGGTGTTCAGGTGCTTTTTCAATGCGTTTGTCATGTTACAGATGCATTTTATAGAGAAAAAATGTGACATGTTCTCCTTCAGTGAACTGTATTGGAACACACTGCACTGGGGTGGCGTAGGCAATTGGAATCCATGGTAAACACTGTTCATGCATTTTTGACTCCAATAAAAACGCTTTGGACTGCATCTGGTGTGAACCAGCCTTAGGTCCACTTTCCAATCTGTAGGATTCCTAAAAGATATTGAAAGGCAAAGACACTTGCGCACCAGACGCTGGCAGGCCCCATCCACTCCTGGAAGTGCGTTGCTTAAAACATGCATCAGCCAGCTTCATTGGATAAAGCTTGGAGACCATTGCTGTAAATTGGTCTTCTTATCACATATCTCCTATTCTCCATCAATGAGCTTTTAACTCCATCATTATGCGAAAAGAAGCCCTTCCTTTTTCACTGCATGCGTTTGCAATGGTTGGGCCTGTGTCTTGCCTGTGACATGGAAAGTTGCTGCATACGCTTCCTTATCCATTGGCATTTGAGGCAATCCATGCCGATTAATGGCCAATATTCATACAGGGCTTGGTAAGGCATTTACAATTGCGCTGCTTAAACCGCATGTGAGCCATTGCCACATTAGTTGCTTGAGGAGCATGAAAGCTGCCCTGTGTGGGAATGCAGATTGACCTGGTCAAGGGAATGACCAGTGGCGGGTTTTGTATGTTTGCGTTTAGGGCTTCTGCTCCTAAAATCATGCAAAACAAAATACTATTTGCATTCCTTGAGCATTCCTCGCTCTTCTGAAGACATGTCCCACGCCGCCCCCTGGTACCTTTGCTAATCTTCTGTGCCACTGACAGGCATGGTGGGCTCATGCAAACAAAATATGAATCTGCCACCAAGAAAAAACAGGTACATTGTCCCTTTAAGGCATATCTACTTTCATTCAATTACTTAACAAGTAGCAGCAGGTGAGCCCAGGCAGCCTTCCAGAAGCAGACAGGAGACAAAAACATGTCAGAGCATCTAACCCCTGGGAACACAGCACAGCAGGGGAGCAAACAGCAACAAGTCTTCACCACACAGAGAAAACTGGCAGGACTGCAGAGAGATGGAGAGAAAGCAGATCCTCTGCTCGCTCTAAGACTGTTGCTGCTGCTTGGTGACTGCCAGACGCTACCTTGTGCCCCGTCCCCCTGCCCTCTGTGACATCATCCACCACCACTCTCAAACTGACAACAAAGCCAGGAGAGTGGCATGCTGCCTATACAAGACAGGAAAAAACCCAATGGTGACATTGCAGAGCTTCCTCACACCACACCTGTAGAAGTGCTATACAAGCAACACTGCCCGCTCCTGGCACAAGGGACACCCAGTTTCAGGAAGGTTTACATCCAACATTCTGGGTCTTCCAAGTCCATGAGAGGCTGAACATGGAGGGGAAAGTTTGGTAGGGGGGATATCCAGCAACAAAACTACTTACCAACAGCAATGCACAGGTGGCCTGGAGCAGACCAAGAAAAAAGAACACCTTAGTGGGGAAAGGGCTCTCTTTTATTCAGCTAGTTATAGGTGGTCATGTGAGCGCCAGCAGGAGGCGTTAACCCATTGTGTGCTGACGTGAGGTATGGCCAGGAAACGGGGTTTAGCAGAGCTGATATAGGGGTCATCGTAGTGGAGGACAGAGATCAGCTACCTGACAAAAATACACTAAAATCATTATTAGTGGACATAAATACAACATAACTTACAATGTTCCTGCTAAATCTAAGGGATAAAACTGTATTTAGTTAATAAATAAAGCTCTGTGTGTGTGAATGAGGTCTTGGGGCTCATTCATATGGGTGTTGTGGCCTGTACACTGTGAATCCGTGTTTTTTTTATGTGGCTGGAGCTGTGTGTAGGCAGGCTAAGGGGACACAGCAGCTGTATGAACACGGCCACAGGTTGTGTCAAAGTAAGACCTGTGGCTGTGTTCGTACAGCTGCTGTGTCTTCATAAAGTAACAGGAGGCTCCAGCTGCAGAAAAAAATGCTCATTCGCACCGTATGGGCCAGAGAACACATGTGAATGAGCGCTTATTTATTGTACTTTTACCATTATTTAATTATTTTTTCACACATTTTGTTATTGTTTTTTAGAATTATAAATTTTTATTTACAACGTTTACATTTTTTTTGGGGTTGGATTTGGTGAAATGTCAGGGGTCTAAATAAACCCCTGACCTGAGTAGGTAGCTGAGCCAGCAAGAAGGAGACTCACTGCTCCCCACACCCTTAATATCTCTCTGTTTCACTTTTTGATTTTTTTATCTTTTTCTCTCCGCTCCTCTTACTTTCTCCCTTTGTTTGTAATTTGTGTTGTTTTCTGGGGGTAGATACCCCATCGGTCCTCGATTATTTGAAGAGGCTGATGGGGACCCTATCCGGCCTCTTCCTGCCCCAAAGTATTATATATCATTACGCAAATGTCCATCGCCTGGAAAACGGCAGGGGGAGTCCCCCACAGAATCTCATATTTCTATAGTTCTCAGTGATGTTTTTTGTTTTTTTTTTCTTTATATTCATGTTCACTTTGCTCCTTATGCTAACACTCTCAAACCTGTATGTTTTCAGCTGTACTTCTGTACACAAGATGAGAATGTATGTGTAAAATTTACTGGTGAACAAATAAATAAAAATGCATTCAACCATAAATAAATTCCTGACGTCTCACTTTTGAGATAGATAAAAGGACCGAGGACATTAATTCCTCAATCCCTTTGTCTGCAGACTCTGCTGCACTGGACAGTGTTTGAACAGAAAGCTATGTACAGATGCTCCTGTTAATGCACAAAGTGAAGCAGTTAAAAACAGTTTACTATGCTTCAGTTATGAATAAATACAGTGAGTAATCGGTACCAATAACTTACTGCGCTCTTTTAGGAAAGGAACGGGCCAGTAAATATAACAAATTTACCAGCCCTTTCCCCCACTCTCTATCCTGAAACATCCACCTATTTTCCTGCAGCAGCTGCTGGGAGAAGAGAGGAGGGAAGCCAGCAGGTGGAAGTGGATAGTGGACAGGAAGGGTGTTCAAGGTTGCATGGGGGCAATTACAAAGTCAATCCCCTGTGTATCTTTACCTGCAGCAGCACACTACACAGCCAAAGCTGCCAATATCAGATGTGCATAGGGAGGGTGATCGTAGCAATAGAGAGCAATTAAAGAGGCGATCCTTTGTGTGGTTCTGTCTGCAGCAGCTGAAAAGCTGGCAGAAGGGAGAGGAGGAGAAGCCTGCTTTCAGCAGGGGGAGGAGGTAGCCAACACTGTTTTTTTTTTTTTTTTGTGCAAGAAATGGCCGCAAATGTAGTTTTTAGAGTTTTTTTTTTTAAACCAGCTATGTAGATGCACTTTTTAATTTTGTGCAAGAAACAATAATCTGTCCCTTAACGCAACAGTAGGAACCTCTCCCTATAGAACTAGGAGATGATTTTAGATTCTAAAATCATCTCCAAGTTGTACAGGGAAAGGCTCCAGCTGTTGCTTTAAGGGAAAGATTATTGTTCTAAAAGCATCTCCAACTTGTATAGGAAAAGTCTATTGCAGCTGCATAGAGCCATATTACTGTTCTAAAATCATATCCAACTTGGATAGGAAAAGTCTATTGCAGCCGCATAGAGCCATATTACTGTTCTAAAATCATCTCCAACTTGGATAGGAAAAGTCTATTGCAGCCGCATAGAGCCATATTGCTGTTCTAAGCCAGATGATTTTAGAACAGTAATATGGCTCTATGAGGCTGCAATAGACTTTTCCTATCCAAGTTGGAGATGATTTTAGAAGAATAATCTTTCCCTTAAAGCAACAGACTCTACCTAGTCCAGTCAGATCGTTCTGTGCAGCAGGATGAGGTCTGCAATTTGTCCCACAAAGCAGCAGTACTAGTATCTCTCTCTAGTCCACAATCAGATCGTTCAGTAATGCAGGATGAGATGTTCTGCAATCTGTCCCTCATAGAGCCAGCAGCATCCTCTCCCTAAACTATCCTGAGATCATATGACATGCAGCACGGTGACTCCAGCCCCATATAGAGGCTGGGTCACATGATGCACTGGCCAATCACAGCCATGCCATTAGTAGGCATGGCTGTGATGGCTTCTAGGGAAAACCAGTGAAACACTTGTTGATTGGCTGCCCTGCAGCTTTTCAACACGTGGAATAAAATACCCCAACCCCAGACCCGAACCCTGACTTTTTTTGAAAAGTCTGGGTTCGGGTTCGGGTCCGGGTCCCGGACACCCCAAAGTTTGGTACGGACCCGAACTTTACAGTCCGGGTTCGCTCAACTCTATACATAGGCTGACACTTGAAACCGACACCCCATCCCTAGGAATTTACAGAATACAAAAAGGGGTCAATGATACCCCAAAAAGTGGAAATGGGACTTTAATGGTGTCGGTTAACCCCTCCTCTGAAAGAATGCGTCCAAGCACAAATAATCATTTAAAATTACAATTTATTGACACATGATAAGATATGCCCACATGGGCGATTGTGCAACAAAACAAAATACATTATGCAGTGGAAACCCCAAATGACCATAGTACGTATGCATTCAGGCCCAATGACCAAACACCCAATGCAGAGGGTAGGATAAATGCGCCAGATGCAGCTGGTGCTAGGTCCTACTCCAATGCATTTCGCCCTATAGGGCTCCCTCAGGGGAACAGGAACAGAGTTTGGGGTATATATTCCCTATAAAGACAGCTCCGTATATGTAGCTGCTGCAATGGCGCCAAAACGCCACCACAGATCACCGCCCAAGGTGTAAGTCATCTCACGGCGTCGGAAAACACGTGGGGCTGTGTTAGGGTGCATGCACTGACCACTCACTTATCCCAATGGGCCCGTGGTCGACATCTGAGCATGCCCCAAAGTGGTGGGACGCAGGTGGCCCCAACCAAAGCACCGCCCCCTCCCATGGTGCACACCAACCCAAACCCCCCACCCAAACCCCAACCCAAAGACTCCCGGTCCACAGAGAAGGACCGAGAAGGGAGGGGGCCCGCAAGACAAGGGGGGTGGTACCAACCAGGGGAGGAATGTGGGCCGGCTGGGAAAAGGCCGCCGTGTCCCACCACGATCGCCACCTAGATACCCTATATCCAAAAGCAAAGCAAAAATACAAAAAGAAGAATAACAGTATCAGTGTGCGTGCATAATAAGCACGCACCAGAGCCCGACCTATCCTCATTCCCATAAGAAAGAAAAAAAATGTAAAAAAAAAATATAATACATCATATCACTTGGGTCAATATAAAAAAACAGTGACAAAAGGGCTAAGAATTTTTACCTGCAGGAAAGATAGTAATCCCAACCATAGGTTACAGTCCATGTCTATCTATTTTAAACAGTAAATAGGGGTGGCAATCAACACTAAGCCCAGGCATATGTAAACATGCCAGCATGACACCTTCCACGCCCACATCAGCTCCATGAAATTACCCCCAAAATCCAAGATTTATACAGGGAAATAAATTGAGTAGAACCCATTATCTAAATAGACAAAAAAAAACAAAAGACCAATCAGCCCAATACTACAATCCCCCAAGCGTGTGGATGGTATCTCGTTGTATTACTGCCTTACAAAAGAAAAGAAAAGAAAACCAGAAAGCAAAAAGCTGAATTTTTCTCTTCTTTAACCTCCTTTCCATCCCTCCCCCCCCCCCCTTTTTTCTCCCCCTGTCCCTTTGTGATAAGGAGAGAGAATGCAAACCAGATAGAGAGCCAGGAAAGAGGATGAGGATAGGCCCTTCACTAAAGAAAGGGCTTAAAACTCATATTTTCGTTCAGACCAGGGGCTCTCGTGGCCCCCAACTGGAAAATCCACTTGGTTTCCAATTGCAAAAGACATTTATCTACACTGCCCCCCTTATAGATGCCTCAACATGTTCCAAAGCGAAGAATTTCATATAATTTAGATCATAATTATAATATAGTCCCACATGGCGGCTAATGGCGGATTCAAGTTTCCCATTCGAAATTTCATAGACATAGTCTTTAATCCTCATCTGAAAGGGCCGTTTAGTTTTCCCTACATAGAATGCCTTACATAGGCATTCCATATAGTAAACGACCCTGATAGTTCTACAATCTATCAAGGACCTCGGACTCCAATTCTGTCCATTAGGGAGTTTAACAGTTTTGGTCTGCCACACTCAATCACAATAATTACAATTCCCACATTTTTTTTGTCCCCCTCCTTGGTTTAGCCCATGGCAGAAATTCATTCGGGATAGCTAAATGGCTCTGTGTGAGATGGTCTTTAGGGTTTCTGGCATGTCCATATGTAGCCAAAGGTCTTTCCTCCACATATTTACTAATAATGGGGTCATCTACCAGTAAATGCCAATGCTGCTCCAAAATGTGTCTCGCTTGGGCCGTGTCACATGAAAACTGTGTGATGACACGTGAATGCCCATGCGAGGCATCTGCAGGATGCGAGAAGAGAAGAGACTCCCGAGATCTGTCCTTCGTTTTATTAAAAGCTCTTTTAAGACATTTTTTGCTATAGCCTCGTCTAAGGAGGCGTTGTTTAAGATTGTCTGCCTGTATGAGAAATGTATCATGATCACTGCAATTCCTTTTGAGTCGTAAGTATTGTCCATAGGGGATACTGTTTTTAAGAGGCCCCAGATGAGCACTACTAGCGTGAAGGATCGTATTCACCGCTGACGGCTTACGGTACAAGTCAGTCCTGTCTCGTCCGCATCGATCCTTTAAAATTTGAATATCCAGGAAGATGACTTTGAACATGTCACATTCCATGGTAAACTTGAGATTGTATTGATTCTTGCCCAACCATATCATGAACTCATCTGGGAGGGTCCGTGCCCCCGTCCAAATCATGAGGATATCGTCTATGTACCTGTGCCAAGACAAAATGTGGCACAGGTACACAGATGGGTTCTCAGCATAAAATACTGTTCACTCCCACCCCCCAGGTACAGGTTAGCGTACGATGGGGCACACTTGGTCCCCATCGCAACGCCCTGCACCTGGAGATAGTGGGATCCATTAAACAAAAACACATTCCTAGATAGGATATATTACAACAGTTCTAGGACAAAGGCATTATGTTTCGCTAAATTCAGGTCTCTGGTTTTTAAGAATTCCGATATCTCTTTCATACCCTTGTCATGGGGAATGGAACAATATAGCGCCTCCACATCAATCGTGACTAGCCACGCATCATCAGGGATATTGATATTCTCCAAAACCTTGAGAAGGTCTCAAACAGTCATCGACCAATTGGCTGGCTTTCTCCGATATGCAACCAATCCCCGAAACGATGGGCCTACCGGGGGGATCATGTCTGTTTTTATGCACTTTCGGCAATGAATAGAAAGTGGGTATAACCGGGTCCTTTACATCAAGGAAATCAAAGGTGTGTTTATTTATGACTCCTCCCCAGAAGGCCCTTCCGATCAGGCATATTGCCCTGTTTCTTGGTGTCCTCCAAAGGGGATGGACCACCTTGAGTGGGGTCTTCAAGTCTGATCTTAGATCACACTATTTGCTTACCTTGTGTATCCCCACTGACAGCTCCACCCGTAGAGTCAGCCAACGGTGCACGTGAGGAGGACCCCTTCACCAGTGGAGGGAAAGAGAGAAATAGGTTTAAATTGGGAAAAAGATAAATTAAGAGGGAAAGGAGTGGGTTTTCCCACAGTAGAGAAATCACCTTTGGTGGTATTTTGTCTTTTCCGTTGTGAGTCCAACCTTCCCCGATTTCTGGATTTTGTTTTCTTAGGTTTACTATGACCCGAAGAGTCTAATACAATTGATTCCGCCTGTATTGAAGAAACAGAAGATGATGAACATAAGGAAGGCACTTCAGTGTCCCCACCATCTCTACCTTTTCTATATGTTATATATCTGTCTATATTAATTTTCACTGAGTGAAATCTAAATGATACAATGAATATGCTATATGTCATATGTACTATGAGACTGTTTTTGTGTCTTTATAGGGACTATATACCCCAAACTCTGTTTCTGTTCCCCTGAGGAAGCCCTATAGGGCGAAATGTGTTGGGGTAGGACCTAACACCAGCTGCATCCGGCGCATTTATCCTACCCTCTGCATTGGGTGTTTGGTCATTGGGCCTGAATGCATAAGTACTATGGTCATTTGGGGTTTCCCCTGCATAATGTATTTTGTTTTGTTGCACAAAAGCCCATGTGGGCTTATCTTATCATGTGTCAATAAATTGTCATTTTAAATGAATATTTGTGCTTAGACACATTCTTTCAGAGGAGGGGTTAACCGACACCATTAAAGTCCCATTTCCAATTTTTGGGGTATCATTGGCCCCTTTTTGTATTAGGTATCTATTTACTCAGCGTAATATCTTTCACATTATACAAAAAATTGGGCTAACTTTACTGTTTTGTTGTTTTATTTTTAATTCATGAAAGTGTATTTCTTCCAAAAAAATGCATTTGAAATACAGCTGTGCAAATACAGTGTGGCATAAAATATTTCAATGTTACCATTTTATTCTCTAGGGTCTCTGCTAAAAAAATATATATAATGTTTGGGGGTTCTAAGTAATTTTCTAGCAAAAATACGGATTTTAACTTGAAAGCAACAAGTGTCAGAAAAAGGCGTAGGCATGAAGGGGTTAAATATGAATTACTTCGCAATACAAGCAGCTACAAAGGTGAGTAAGGATTTGTTTTAATGCTTGCTAAGAAGATGTAAATGCTTTATTGCACATAGTCTGAGTGCAGGTACACTTTAAGCTTTTGTGATGCTTCTATTGTAAATGAAAACATACAAACTGAACATAAATAGTTTTCACTTAACAATACATTGAGCTTTACCTCTCAACATTTGATCCAAGATGTAAACGTTACATTTCAGGAGCCATGTATTATGATAATCCTAATAAAATTCATAAGTGTTGGGATCTTCATTTCCGCCACTGTATATAACTGATTATCACAGTACGCATATCCCGGTTCCTCAGGCTATATATTATGGGACTGAATAAAGGTGTTACTATGGTAAATATAACCGATAACATTTTGTTAATGGCTACTGAATGTCCGTTCACGGGGGTAAAATAATTTATCAACCCAGATCCAAAAAATATACTCACCACCAAGAGGTGAGTGCTACAGGTAGAGAAAGCTTTCTTCCTGCTGCCAATGGATGGCATCCGAAGAATAACTACACAAATGCACACATAACTTACAACAGTTAATAGAAATGGCATAGCAACCATGGGGACAGATAGAACAAATGTATCAATTTGCAGTCCAGAAGTATCTGAACAAGCGATATCAATAAAAGGAGCAAGATCACAAAAGTAATGGTCAATAATATAGCGATCACAGAACTTGAGCAAAGCCAAAAAACCAAGTGTGATCAATGTCAGAAGAAAACCCAACATCCAACAAAATATAATCAGGGAGTATTGAAGGGTGGGGTTCATTGTTGTATTATAGTGTAAAGGTTTACATATGGCCAAATATCGGTCATAGGACATTACGGTAAGAAGATAACATTCAGAAGTACCTGAGGACACAAACAAGTAACTCTGAGCAATGCATCCAGTGACAGACATAGTGGCTCCATCCATCCATATGATACGTAGCATATTGGGGACAATAACAGCCACTGAACACATTTCTGAAAACAAGAAATTTCTGAGGAACAGGTACATGGGGGACTGTAGATTTTTCCTGGTTGACGCTAATATTATAATTATAATATCAAGGAACAGTGCCACTGTACATGAAGACAATATAAGAATAAAGAGAAAAAATCTGAATCCACCAAGTCCAGGGAACCCCAGCAAAAAGAATTAATTTACTGTTGTCGAATTTTTATTATTCATATTGATCTTTGCGGCTGAAAAGACAGAAAAAATAAAGATCTACACTGCTTGTTCTCTATTTTCACCAAATGTTAACCACTTCCATACAGGACACTTACACCCCCTTCCTTACCAGACCAATTTTCAGCTTTCAGCACTCTCACACTTTAAATGACAATTACTCAGTCATGGTACATTAATGAAAAAACGTTTTAAAAAGTTATGTTTGATTTTTTTTCACAAAAAAAAAGTTTTAAAAGCGATGAAAAAGCGAATATAACTTTTTTTATTTTTTGGGTCGTCACTAATATATGGTGGTTTTCTTTCGAGATAAACACTCTTTTTTTACTATTTTTAAAACAAACCCATGTCACATGGTACTGACTCATTAACAGTAAATTTCACACTCTCACGACTTTCGACTTTTAACCAGACCATTCCTTCCCCCACATTCACAGGACATACCTTCACCAATTGTAAACCACTTTTATCTCTTGTTCG
>BLSH010447878.1:345213-363706 GCA_018402905.1 Glandirana rugosa | reverse complement strand
CTGTTAATCTGCGCGCCTGCTCCCCCAGCTCCCTCCGTATCTGGGCTATGCCTGATTGTACTGCGTTGTCAACTACTTGGGATATGTTAGGGAGTATCAGGGCAGCCACTGCTTGCGCAATTTTAGTGTACTCATCTGATGTGGTTGTCCTGGGGGCTTCCTGGGCCTGCACCTCCATCGCGGCGAGCATTTGTTCCGATGCGGCGGCCATCTTGGTACACCCCGCCTGGGTGCTCGGTGCGCTCGCTCCGCTCGGAGCGGCCGATTCCGGCCGGGGGGCGAGCAGGAATTTATCCATCTAGTGCCTGCAGCGGTCCTCTATCGAGCTCGGTGAGATCTGGTGGCTGAGACCCGGTTTTAGATGCCGTTTTGGTCCTGTGGGAGCGGAGCTCTGTGCGCTCACTCCTCACACATGAGGCGCCGGAACCGGAAGTACTGCGTTGCTTTAACTGACAATTGCGCGGTCCCCAAACAAAATTTGCGTCCTTTTTTTTCCCACAAATTGAGCTTTCTTTTGGTCATATTTGATCCCCTCTGCGTCATTTCTGATCACCGCTATAAACAAAAAAATAGCGACAATTTTGCAAAAAAAAACTATATTTTTGACTTTTTGCTAAAATACAAAAAAATATAAAAAAACAAATTTATTCATTGGTTTTGACCGATTTATATAAGTCCTCATATTTTTGTTAACAAAAAAATGCAATCAACATTTATTGATTGGTTTGCGCAAAAGTTGCCACTTTTACAAACCATGAGAATTAATTTATGGCGTTTTTAATTTTTTTAAATAGTAGTGGCGGTGATCTGCGATTTTTATTGGGACTACGATATTGGGATGGACATGTCAGACATTTTTGACACTTTTTTGGGACCAATGACATTTATACAGCGATCAGAAATTTAAATATCCACTGATTACTGTATAAATGTCATTGTCAGTAAAGGGGTTAAACTGCAGGGGGAAATCTAGGGGTTAACTGTGTTCCTTAGGCGTGTTTTAACTGTGAGGGGGCTGGGCTGTCAGGGGCATAAGAGATCTAATTGATCCCAGTAACAGGGATCAGTGGATCTTTTAAATGTCCACTGACATAATGGAGAACTAGCGTGTTTACATTGGCGGTTCCCCGTTCTTCCTCTCAGCCAGGCAATCGCGGCTCGCTGGCGGAGATAGAGTCCACCCAAGCCACGGCCACACTCCTGCAGAGTGCAGCGGGCATGGGAGCATGCCACCAGCGACACGCTCCCGCCTGCTACAGCGCGAGCCGCCGTTTATCGATGGTGATTCGTGGGACGCTGCCACTCCGCAGTAGTACAAGTATGCGAGCCGGTTGGGAACGGGATAATACACAGAGACACAAGGTACTCCCCCAGTACATATAGCGGGACTTTTAAGGCAGTACAACCAAAATTACATAAAATGGTACAATTTATTACAAAATGGACAAGGATTACAGACATACAGAAAATGACATGCATAAATTAAAAAACATAAGAACATGGACTGTTACAATCCAAATTGTATACATGAAGGGATGTGATTCATGTAGGGACGTGGTATCTTCATGGGTGGAGGCCTGACATGTTTCGGGATGAAATGCCCTTCTTCAGGGGCCAGATATCATACCCATGTACACTTTCTGAAAAACATCATGTTATTACAAACTGGAATTACATGTAACAAAGTCAGAGTATGGGAACAAATCATGGAGGATAACTCACCCCACATCAGGAAGTAGGAGTCATGCCACATATCCAAAACCACCGTATTTTGCCACTCTTGATTATTTTTTGTTTGACTTCTGTGGTCATACATATTTTTAATTTCTGATTTTTGCTGTGGCGGTTTGCTTTTTGCCCACTAGGGGGGGCGTGTGCTGCCTGTTGTTGTTGGTCCTCGCTTTGACGTCCAACGTAACTGGTGGTCTGGCGCGCACCCATTGGCTGACGTGACGGCGTCGCATCGTGACGTCACTATGAGCGCGCCATCAATGAGCGCGGTTATTCCACGTGATTGGGCGTTTGGCGCCCTTTTCACGGCTTTTAAACGAGGGGATGGCGGCCATCATGGCAGCCATCACCTCTGTAGGACATTGGACACGCCACCACACACCTACTGGAAGGTACATTTTTCCAATATTCAGCGTGACTACTCTATTTTGTTTCAAGCTAATCAGTGTGCACATATGTGCTCCTCATGGCTATCCTTGGATGGTAGTCATAACCAGTGGGAATCATTTGGGGAGAATGGATCCCTTTCCATTCTCTACTGATGCACTGTTTTTTAATTTTTGTTATTAGCCCATGGTCTGGTCTTCACCTAAGGTTTCTGCTCCCTCCCTAGGCTCCATGGCTTCCTTCCCAGAGGGGTCTCTCCTGCTCTTCCGGCACAGCCATTTGTAGGGGGTCCTTGTGGCACATCACGGTTCTCCTTGTGTGGTGTGTGGTGTTGGGGGGCTCCTACATCCCGGCTCTCCCATCCTCCCCTGGAAACTTTTCTCACCTGTTCCTCTCCTTCTGGCAGTGGTTTTGGATATGTGGCATGACTCCTACTTCCTGATGTGGGGTGAGTTATCCTCCATGATTTGTTCCCATACTCTGACTTTGTTACATGTAATTCCAGTTTGTAATAACATGATGTTTTTCAGAAAGTGTACATGGGTATGATATCTGGCCCCTGAAGAAGGTGTTAGGAAAAATAACTTGTTGCCAGCATTCTGGGCGTTTCCGCGGTGGTGCGCGCGATCCCGTGTGCGTTTGCGCGCTCCTGTGCGCCCGCGTGCGCGCCTGTGCGCACGCACGCGACGGAAACGGCGCCTAACGGCGCCTATGTAAACCCAGGGACTCCTGCATTGAACTGCTGCTCGTTCTACAGCGTCCGTGACCTGTGAGCCACAGCTCCCACCACCTGTTCCTGTGTTCGTCTGCTTCCTGTTTGACCCGGCTTGCCTTGACCTGTTGTCTGCTACCTGCACCGACCACGGCTATCCACGACCATCCGCTTGTCTACTCCTCTGTACCTCTGCTGGCCGTCCGTTAACGAACCTTTGCCTGGACTTGACCACCCGCCTGCCTGATCCTTTTGTACCTCTCTGCCTGCCCGTTGCCGACCCTGCCTGCACAACCACTCTTCTATCTGCACGACTTCCTGGAACCTCACTATATCATCAGTGACCATCCAGCCCTCGTGCCATCCCGCACTCTCGGGCCTCCGTCTACACTACCAGGGGTCCTTGAATCGGGTGCGCAAGAGCGGTTGTTCCCTGCACAAGACAGACTCCACCGTCAGGTACGTAACAGAAACGAGCAGCCATGACTGAGTCTGCGCAGGGAACACGCTCGGCTATGGACGACTTATGCGCCCATCTGGCTGGCCTCACTCAGGCCGTCAAGCATCTCCAAGAGGGATATACCCGGTTGGAAGAGCGGGTGCAGGAACTATCTACCGCCCCACCTCCAGTTCCGCAGCTGCACGTACCATAGTGGCCCTACCTTCGGAGCCCAAGGTCCCACTGCCGGAAAAATTCTCCGGAGACCGGCGCAAGTTTCGGGTCTTCCGGAGTGCCTGCGACCTATATCTGGGTCTCCAGGCACAGACATTCTCACTTGAGAGCACCAAGGTCGGATTTGTGATCTCCCTGTTGCAGGGTGAACCCCAAGCCTGGGCCCTCAGACTGTGGGAGCAGAATGCCCCCGAAGTTGCTTCCGCTGCAGCCTTCTTCCTGGCCATGGCGCAGCTTTATGACGACCCCCATTTTGCCGCCACTGCGGAAGCCACCCTGTACAACCTCCAGTAGGGCCGCCGCCCTGTGGAAGATTACGCCACCGAATTCCAGTGCTGGAGTTCAGACACCGCATGGGGCAGTGCGGCACTCATGTTCCAGTTTCGCATCGGGCTGTCGGATTCCGTAAAGGATGAGCTGGCCCGAGTGGGAATTCCTAAGACCCTGGAGGAGCTGGTCACCTTGGTCATTTCCATAGACCGGCGCATCAGAGAGCGGCGTGCTGAGAGGTCCTCCGGACAACTGCGTCCCACTTGGATTCTCCCTCGGGTGCCCAGTTACCCGACTCCGCTGGCCTTCCGGCCTACAACCTCCTCCTCCTCTCCTCCAGACTCCTCGGAGCCCATGCAACTTGGGGTGCTTCGACCATCACTCTCCAGCGAGGAAAGACAACGTCGGTTCCAGTTGAATCTTTGCCTCTATTGTGGAGAACCTGGTCATATGGTTCGGACATGCCCCGCAAAGCGCGGTAAGTGCTTATCTACTGCATCTGATGTACCAAGTGACTCCCGTGCCCATCTCACCATCCTTTTGTCTCTGCAGCTTCTCGGAGGGATTATCACGGTGCCGGCAATCCTTGATTCCGGCGCCTGCAGCTGTTTCGTTGATCTGGATTTTGTGGCACAACACCACATCCCCCTGCTACCCAAGGCTCACAAATTAGTGATCCGCCTGGCCGACGGATCACACATCAAATCCGGAACCGTTACGCACGAGACGGCCCCTCTGCTTTCCTGCACCCTGGATGGTCACAAGGAACATCTGCGACTGGATGCTATTGCCTCTCCACTCTGTCCTATCATCCTGGGACTGCCCTGGTTCCAGGCCCACAACCCCAGCATAGACTGGACCACGGGAACCGTCCGTTTCTTATCCCCCTATTGCCGTCAGCATTGCCTGGGTCCTAAAGACGGGCCTGTCCCAGCACTCTTCAGCCTGGAGGCCGACACCGAACCAGATGTTCGGGCCCTTGTTCCACGGGCCTACCATGCATTCATAGATGTGTTCAGCAAGAAGGGAGCAGCACAGGCCCTACGACTGCCCCATCAAACTACTGCCTGGGGCAGAGGTGCCTTTTGGGAGGATCTATCCTCTTTCCGAACCCGAATTGGCAGCTCTTAAATCCTACCTTGAGGAAAACACCAAGAAGGGATTCATTAGACCTTCTACGTCCCCGGCCGGAGCCGGCATCTTCTTCGTGGAAAAAAAAAATCACTCATTCCAGCTGTGTGTAGATTATAGGGAGCTCAACTGGGTAACCATTAAAAACCGGTACCCGCTACCCTTGGTTCCAGAACTTTTTCAACGGCTGGGGTCAGCAGCTGTCTTTACTAAGCTCGACTTGCGGGGGGCATATAATCTTATCCGGATCAGGGAAGGAGACGACTGGAAAACCGCATTACGTACTCGGTTTGGGCATTACGAGTACTTGGTGATGCCCTTTGGCCTGTGTAATGCCCCCGCTACTTTTCAACACTTTGTCAACATGTGTTCCAAGACTTCCTGGACCTCTTTGTTATAGTATATCTAGACGACATCCTGATGTTTTCCACTTCCTTGGAGGAACACCGCAGGCACGTCACAAAGGTTCTTGGGCGTCTACGGCAGCATGGCTTATACGCTAAAGTGTTCTTTTGAACAGCCCAATATGCATTTCTTGGGGCTGATCATTTCCACAACTGGCATCCATATGGATCCCCCAGAAGGTTTCCACGATCCTGGAATGGCCTGCACCTACCGACCGAAAAGGGGTACAAAGATTTGTGGGCTTCGCAAATTTCTATAGAAAATTTATTAAAGGATTTTCTGCCATCGTGGAGTCCATCACTCGTCTGGCAAAATACTAGATTCCAGTGGTCCCCTGAAGCTCAAGCCGCTTTTCAGGAACTCAAGTTCCTCTTCACGTCAGCCCCCATCCTGAAGCACCCGGATCCAGCTTTACCTTACGTCCTGGAGGTGGGGGCTATCCTGTCTCAGCGCCAGGGTGTCAAGGCCCTGCTCCATCCGGTGGCTTTCTTTTCCAGGAAAATGACCACACCGGAGCGGAATTACGACGTGGGAGACCGGGAGCTACTGGCCATTAAGTCAGCGCTAGAAGAGTGGCGCTATTTGCTGGAAGGAGCTTCTCACCCTATTCTGATCTTCACCGACCATAAAAACCTGGAATATCTCCGAACGGCAAAGAGACTAAGACCTGGGCAAGCCCGTTGGGCGCTATTCTTTTCCAGGTTTCATTTCCACCTGACATATCGTCCCGGATCCAAGAATAGTAAGCCTGATGCCCTCTCCCGGATGTTCACCGAGCCAGGCAATACTGCTCCACTGGATACGATATTGCCAGCACAAAATTTCCTGCTAATGGATGAAGACTTTCTTTCCCAACTTCGTCGGGTCTTGGAAGACTCCACTACCGACAGGGACACCCGATTGACTGTAAGGGATGGTCTATGGTGGCTTGGACGAAGAATGTTCATCCCGGCAAGTCTGCGTCTTAGAGTCCTGGGTCGTTGCCATGACCATAAACTGGCTGGACATTTTGGCATGCAAAAGACCGCGGAGCTCTTCTCACGGTCATTCTGGTGGCCCAACATTCTGGAGGACTGTAGGAAGTATGTTGGAGCCTGTCCCGTCTCTGCCAGGAGCAAAACTGATAGAGCTAAAGCCTGGGGTCTGTTGAACCCCCTTCCCATACCTGAACGCCGGTGGTCACAACTGGCGATAGATTTTATCATGGAGCTTCCCCCGTCAGAAGGTTTTACCACCATCTTTGCCATCATACACCGGATGACGAAGATGGCACATTTCATCCCTATGAAGGGGACCCCCTCAGCGGCCGAAACGGCCCGTACTTTCATAAAGGAAGTCGTCCGACTGCATGGAGTGCCCAACAACATTGTGTCTGATCGGGGGGTCCAGTTTACGTCTAAATTTTGGAGAGCCCTGTGTGCTGGGCTAGAAATCAAACTTGCATTTTCATCAGCTTACCACCCACAGACGAACGGACAAACAGAAAGGACAAACCAGACTCTGGAACAGTACTTACGGTGTTTCTCGTCCTTCTCTCGGGATGATTGGGTCGCACTGCTGCCTGTGGCCGAGTTTGCCTACAATAATTCCATCCACTCGGCCACCCAGCAGTCCCCATTTTGGGCCAATTATGGCTACCACCCCACATTCCTGCCCGACTTGAATGCAGAGTGTACCGTCCCTGCAGCACAGGATGTCACCAACTTCCTCCATTCCAATTGCCGACTCCTTCGGGAGACCTTATCCAAGTCCCAGGAAGCTAGCAAGGAGGCCTATGACAAAAAGAGACGGGGAGAAATGGAGCTTCAACCCGGTAGCCACGTGTGGCTGTCAACAAAAAACTTGAAGCTGGCATGCCCTTCAAAGAAATTGGGCCCGAGGTTCCTGGGGCCTTTTCCGGTGAAAAGACAGGTTAACCGGGTGGCATTCGAACTTGATCTCCCACCTTCCCTGAAGATTCACCCGGTTTTCCACGTCTCTCTACTAAAACCTGTGGTCCCTGACTCCTTCTCAGGCCGAAAAGTAGGACCACCAGGTCCCATCCTAGTCAACGGAGAGGAGGAGTTCGAGGTGGAAGCAATTTTAAAAAGTCGCCGAAAAGCTGGAGAGACCCAATATCAAATAAAATGGAAAGGGTTCAGCCCGGAAGAAAACTCATGGGAACCCGAAAGAAACATCCATGCCCCTGGACTGATTCGAGCCTTCAGAAGAAATCTGCAGCGGGATGACACCCGGTAAGGCATCCGGAGGCTGCCCCTTGGGGGGGGGGGCAATGTTAGGAAAAATAACTTGTTGCCAGCATTCTGGGCGTTTCCGCGGTGGTGCGCGCGCTCCCGTGCGCGTTCACGCGCTCACGCGCCGGAAACGCGCCTATTTAAACCCAGGGACTCCTGCATTGAACTGCTGCTCGTTCTACAGCGTCCGTGAGCCACAGCTCCCGCCACCTGTTCCTGTGTTCGTCTGCTTCCTGTTTGACCCGGCTTGCCTTGACCTGTTGTCCGCTACCTGCACCGACCACGGCTATCCACGACCATCCGCTTGTCTACTCCTCTGTACCTCTGCTGCCCGCCCGTTAACGAACCTTTGCCTGGACTTGACCACCCGCCTGCCTGATCCCTTTGTACCTCTCTGCCTGCCCGTTGCCGACCCTGCCTGCACGACCACTCTTCTATCTGCACGACTTCCTGGAACCTCACTACATCATCAGTGACCATCCAGCCCTCGTGCCATCCCACACTCTCGGGCCTCTGTCTACACTACCAGGGGTCCTTGAATCGGGTGTGCAAGAGCGGTTGTTCCCTGCACAAGACAGACTCCATCGTCAGGTACGTAACAGAAGGGCATTTCATCCCGAAACATGTCGGGCCTCCACCCATGAAGATACCACGTCCCTACATGAATCACATCCCTTCATGTATACAATTTGGATTGTAACAGTCCATGTTCTCATGTTTTTTAATTTATGCATGTCATCTTCTGTATGTCTGTAATCCTTGTCCATTTTGTAATAAATTGTACCATTTTATATAATTTTGGTTGTATTGCCTTAAAAGTCCCGCTATATGTACTGGGGGAGTACCGATTGGGATGTTGGCAGATCTATGTGATAAGGTTGGGGTTACCTCTATTGTTCATTTCAGGGTAGTACTCACCCACCCCAATTTCTCCCCACCTATCATATGTATGTGATTTGATCAAATGGAAATTTCCAAGTGTGTGCATTTCAACTGTGTGGAGGCTCAGAGTCACACACTTAACATTTGACCAACTTATTGTTATAAGTATTGCTTCATGCTAGATGCAGGAAACTTTTGTATTGAGCCACTTATAGAGATACTGGTCTAATCATGTTTCAGAGTAAGGAGTGGGAGAACCTCATGGCTGGTTACTCCAAGGAATACGCCAGGAAGGAGGCTCCCAAGTCTGAAGTTTCCGCTCTATATTTTTTCGGTTGGGTAAACTTGTTGAGAAAAAAGCGGTCTGTTCCTTACATATTGATAGCTTTGAAAGGTACCTGAAAGAGGATATAAACCCCTTTGGTCTGTGTGTGCAGATCTTTCCTTTGTTAGAGAACATAGACCCATCCTTCAAAAAAAGATGGGAAAATGTTCTCCAGACTTGTACCAAATCCTTGATGGTCTTATTAGTGGAAGAGTATCGCCAGAGAGTGATCTCCGCTGATAAGGAAATTGATTTCATATATCACAAACTTCAGCCTTTTCGGTCATTAGATACTTTCAAATATCATGAGGAAAAAATCAAGACATCTTTAGACCGTGTCATTCATGATGCAATGACGACTAAAGACAGAAAGTTTTGGAGAGACAAACGGGCTTTCCAAGAAGGAAGAGCATATAGGTGGAAATCCAATCATCAGGTTTCTCGCAGGGTGTCATGCCTTTGGTTAGTGACATGGGTTCCAGTTCTTCGACCAATTCCACTAATTCTGCTCTTTCTTTCAGAGGCCCTCGTTTCAAAAAATTGACGAAAAGGAAACAATTGAATAAGTCAGAGGAATCTCATTCCTCCAAAAAACACTCATCAGATGCAGCGATCAGGCACTCCTCCATGTTTCCTTCTACATCCAATACACAAGGTAACACGAGAGACACATTATGCACTCCGTCCTTTTTAGCTACTTCCACTTCCCCTTCTCCCACACCGTCCACTCAGGTGCTTCGCACCATGAATGCCCAAACCACATTGGTCCCTACCAACACCTCTAATCCCCCGCAACTCTCCCCCAAATACTGACACTACTTTTTTAGTCCAGGAGACTCACACACCTCCCGATGTGAGTCCAGCACCGTAGATGCAAGTCACGCTTAACAATTTAATATGATTAATTTATCCTCACACAGGCTGACCAAGGAGGAGGAAAGCCTACTATCGAAGGGTCTCAGCTTCTGCTCTCTAGCAGAGGCTGACCCCTTTGAAATAATCAAGGATCTAAACCTTTTCGGCATAAAATTATTATTCAAAAGTATGTACTCCAAACCCAGGGTTCAACCAACCCCAGGTACGTCTGATAGACGTTCTGATCAGGCACTGGATGACCTGCTCTCTCTCCTTGAGGAACAAAATAATTTGGATTTGATCAGTCCTACTCAATTAGAAGAGGTCCTACAGGACCATATTACTCTTCCCCCCAGTAAGGTCCATCCCAATGTACAGATACCCAAAAAGAAATCTGACAAGTTCCCCAATTTAAGCTTAAATCCCAATCTTTCCGCTTTCATTTCCTTAACTACATCTGACATTAGGAAAATACAATTACACAAACATCAGGGTAACCTATCCATAGGCGAATTAAAAGCCTTGGAAAACCTAAAGAAATGCCACAACCTCACAGTAAAGCCTTGCGACAAAGGAGGCAATATTGTGATTATGGATAATGACCAATATAAACAAATGTGCTTGAACATTCTCCATAACAGAGAATGGTATGCACCAATCCCTAAATCCAAGATTGAGAAATTCAATGCTAAATTCTATGTCATGGTAGATGAAGCCTATTTCCTCCAGGTACAGGGCGTTGCGATGGGGACATGCTGGACATGCCAATCTGTACCTGGGGGAATGGGAACGTCGCTTTTTATCAGATGGTTCCCTGTCCCATCTGACAAGTCATATTCAGGCGTGGTTTCGTTACATAGACAATATTTTTCTTATCTGGGAGGGCCCCTCCAATTTGCTTGAGATGTTTCTCCAGCAACTTAACAAAAATGACTTTAACCTTCAATTTAATATGGTTTATAATGCCAGGAAACTGACATTTCTTGACATTACTATCTCCAAGGAAGATGATGGCAGGTTGACCAGTAGCCTTTTCAGAAAACCGACAGCAGGGAATACGATACTCCACGCTGACAGTTTTCACCCCACCCCCTTGGTTAGGTCTATTCCTTTTTCCCAATACTTACGTCTCAAACGCAATTGTTCTGACCCCCTGGATTTTATCCAGGAGGCAAATAAACTAAAAGAGAGACTTTTACTTCGGGGTTACTCTAAAATGTGCCTTAGAAAGGCTTTCATTAGGGCTAACAACTGCACACGTCAAGAGTTACTTTTCTCCCCCCATCGTCCGAGGAGAGAGAATTCCAATACCTTAAGAATTATTTCCAGATACAATAGACAGCATGGGCTTATCAGATCCATTATACAGCAACATTGGCATCTCTTAACCACAGACCCGTCATTCAAACCCCATATACCTTCCTTTCCAGCCATTACATACAGACGAGCCTGGTCAATACAGGACCAGCTGGTTAGTAGTGAGTTCCGAAGTCCCTTTCGTGGTGACCCGTGTAAAAGGAAGGGCACCTATACCTGTGGGGGATGCTCTGTGTGCAGGTACATGAATGTTTCCAGTTCAGTCACTCTGCCTAATGGCACCCCCTTCAGGCCACTACATTTTGCCAACTGTGCGACCCCATATGTGGTATACCTTTTGGTGTGCCAGTGTGGGGGATTCTATTTTGGCAAAACTATACAACCCTTTTCCAAACTAGCTCTAAGACATATTGCCAACCTGAGAACGGCGAATCCTGAGGCCCCCCTCGGCCGCCATGTTGGTCAATACCATCAAGGCCGTTGTCCAAAATTTTCTTTTCTTATTTTCGATCAAGTGCACCCGAGTGCCAGGGGAGGTGACTGGGATAAGGTGCTGTTGCAGCAGGAATCCCGTTGGATAGCGGCCCTCCAGGCCACATCTCCCCCTGGCATCAATGAACACCTCAGCTTCAGACCCTTTTTGGAGGGCTTTGTTTCAGGGGGTTGGGATAGAGATAACACCTAACTCATAATACTGTAATATGCAAATGTATTATTTGAAATCAATGTAATCTGTACTGTGATCTGCCGCTCTTACTGTTGTTGCTGTTTTTTACATGCAATGGTTGTATTAAATATGCACAGAGTGGGTAAATTGGCCCCACCTCCACTACCACCGCCTTGATTTTCTTCATCCTTTGCCCTTTTTTTTTCCCCTATCCTTTCCCTGGGGATATGGGGTGCGGGGGTTTGGGGGTGCCACTCACCTACATGCCCACCCGGACCTTGACCCGGGTGCCCTTGGGGACTGTGCTTTGCCGCCCGGCGCACCCAGGCCCCCATGCTCCTTCGGGGCTGGGGGCAGGTTTTTTCAGGGGGGACTTGGTTGTCCCCCTGTTTGCGTCAGTGGGACTCCTCTGCATGACGCCCCCCGTTCGCGTTCCGGGGCGGCGCCGTGCAGAGGTGCCTCGGGGGACCCGTTCTGAGATCCCCATGTGGCTGGTTGCATGTTGCCAGGAGTATGGGGTGGACCGTTGGAGATCGACCAAGATTTGGTTGCCCTCTGTATGTTGTGTGCCTTTTTCTTGCCCCCTTGTTTTTTGCCACTCTTGATGATTTTTTGTTTGACTTCTGTGGTCATACATATTTTTAATTTCTGATTTTTGCTGTGGCGGTTTGCTTTTTGCCCACTGGGGGGGCATGTGCTGCCTGTTGTTGTTGGTCCTCACTTTGACGTCCAATGTGACTGGTGGTCTGGCGCGCACCCATTGGCTGACGTGACGGCGTCGCGCCATGACGTCACTATGAACGCGCCGACGCCACGGTGTCATCAATGAGCGCGGTTATTCCACGTGATTGGGCGTTTGGTGTCATTTTCACAGCTTTTAAACGAGGGGATGGCAGCCATCACCTCTGTAGGACATTGGACACACCACCACACACCTACTGGAAGGTAAATTTTTCCAATATTCAGTGTGACTACCCTATTTTGTTTCAAGCTAATCAGTGTGCACATATGTGCTCCTCATGGCTATCCTTGGATGGTAGTCATAACCAGTGGGAATCATTAGGGGAGAATGGATCCCTTTCCATTCTCTACTGATGCACTGTTTTTTAATTTTTGTTATTAGTCCATGGTCTGGTCTTCACCTAAGGTTTCTGCTCCCTCCCTAGGCTCCACCGCTTCCTTCCCAGAGGGGTTTCTCCTGCTCTTTCGGCACAGCCGTTTGTAGGGGGTCCTTGTGGCACATCACGGTGCTCCTTGTGTGGTGTGTGGTGTTGGGGGGCTCCTACATCCCGGCTCTTCCATCCTACCCTGGAAACTTTTCTCACCTGTTCCTCTCCTTCTGGCGGTGGTTTTCGATATGTGGCATGACTCCTACTTCCTGATGTGGGGTGAGTTATCCTCCATTATTGGTTCCCATACTCTGACTTTGTTACATGTAATTCCAGTTTGTAATAACATGATGTTTTTCAGAAAGTGTACATGGGTATGATATCTGGCGCCTGAAGAAGGGCATTTCATCCCGAAACATGTCGGGCCTCCACCCATGAAGATACCACGTCCCTACATGAATCACATCCCTTTATGTATACAATTTGGATTGTAACAGTCCATGTTCTCATGTTTTTTAATTCATGCATGTCATCTTCTGTATGTTTGTAATCCTTGTCCATTTTGTAATAAATTGTACCATTTTATATAATTTTGGTTGTACTGCCTTAAAAGTCCCACTATATGTACTGGGGGAGTACCTTGTGTCTCTAACCGATTGGCATGTTGGCAGATCTATGTGATAAGGTTGGGGTTACCTCTATTGAAAATACACAGAAACTTAAAAAAGAAAGAACAAAACACAAAAGCAGGTAAACTCAGAGTAAAACTAAAAAGAAAAACCCCACCCTTGCTACTCATAGAACTCAAGAAAGACCCACAGACTGTTAGGACCAGCATAACAAGATAATAAAGTATCCTGAGGAAGGTATCCCCTCTTCTCTACCATATGGGCTGAGGTATCGAGAAACCTTTAGCCATGGATCCGTAATATAGTCAAATGAACTATAAAAGGCTGGGGCTTTTTAAATACAGGACTACACATAGGCCGGTGTCCTGCTGAAATTCAGGATTGCCTAAATCTCCAACCACTGACAGATTTCAGCAATAATTGGAAATTTAGATGAGTTGGTTGTTCCGGCAAGCGTATACAGTGTGGTACAGGACGAGTTTTCTGCTTTGACAGAACATCAAGTGGTCTGTCTGCTACTAACCAACAACATGGCCGCCTCCAAGGCAGCGACAACTTTTTTCTCCTTACCCACTGTTCTGTCAAAACAGGGAACTCGTCCTACACCGTATTGTATACGATGCTGGTGTTCAGTGGGAACATCCAAGTTGTCTAAATCTCCAATTATTGCTGAAATCTGTCAGTGGAAGTGACGTGGTTGGCGAATTTGAGATTGTAGGTGTCCTAAAATGGCCGATAGGACCCCAGGAAAAATAAACCAGTGTGCCACATCTTAATTTAACATATGGGGTTTAGAATATAGAAACAATGGACTTTATCGACACATAGAAAGGTAATATAAAAAAATAAAGTTTTATTGATCTACAATATAAAAAGATCACCATACAGAAAGGTGCACTGCTCACATTAACAAGCTTAAAAACATTGTAAACAGTACATGTGGTCCCCGTGGGGGGTAAAAGATACCATTACTACAATGCATAACATTGATTCCTAGTCCAATTAGTAATTTCCCGCTGTGGGGGAGTCCACTTTGACTGTCTTGGTATGGATAAGTCGCTCTACATGTTTTCGTGACGCTCAGGTTACTTCTTCAGGAGCTTAAACTTCTAGTAGGAAACAGACATACATTAGTATAGTTTAAGAAGATCTGCAACACCCTAATACAATAAATGACTGTCACATATTTGCATATACAACAGAATCCATGCACCATCCCTCAAAGACCACCAGGGTTGACCACATCCCAAGCGAGCCCCAATATGCATTTGCCAGGTGTGGGGACACACATGTAGCTAGTTATAATATCATATGTTCAGATAAGGGATACAATGTAAAAAGTAAGACCGTATATATACACGGGTACATAGAAGCCCATGTATGTAACTTGAACAGGTTCAGTGCTTACCTAAGTGAGATTGAACGGCCTGCTATCCATGTATAGGGTATAGCACTATGTGGTAACATGTGTTGCCTCGCTGGATAGTGATGAATGATATCCTATAAGAGTGGGGCCCATAAAATTAGTTCCTAAGGCAAAATTATGATACAAAAAGTATAACCAGGAAAGGAGATCTAAGAATAACCTACCTCCTGAGTAGAGTATATCCGTCTCAAGGTAAGTAACTGAGAACGGACTCCCCCTATGATCTAACCAGTGCCACAGGGTCCTGGGGTAAAAGGATGTATTGGGGGAAGTATTAGATATAGTGCAACTATTGATTCCAACATGGCTGCTTAAAATTTAAACAAAAGTACCTGAAAAGTAGCCAGCGAGCGGGCAATGAGGCTCCTGTCCACCAGTTGGCTAAGTCAGGCAGGACTGGGCCGAGTCCATGCTACGGGCCCCTATATAGGCATTGGGGAGATTTCTGCGAGTTGGAGTTTTTGGCAGAACACTGGTCTTAAGGAAGACTGGTAGCAGTTTCAGAGTCATGTTGGTCTACAGCAGGGGCATCTGATTCCAACCAGATATCTCACACTTTGTGAAATTTTTTCGGGTAGCCTCGGGACATATACATCTCCCTATAAAGGGGTATGGCAGGATTCACTGACATCTTCCAAATCCCAAGAAAGTATGGGTGTTTTTTACCTTAATGCATTCCCTGCATCCCACTAACTATTTCCCTCCCCTTTGCATAAACATTTAACTGAGCCAGGAAGTCAGGGATCCAGCACTGTGCCCTGCTGAAGCCTTCTCCCCCCTCTCTTCCTCTTCTTACAGGGACTTGGACAGCAGCAGGATCCATTGGCTCTTGCTTCTGTCAAATGAATGCTGTAAGGAGGGACCAGGGGGTGAGACAAAGCCATGCTGTATCTGTCTATGGACACAGGTAGCAAGGCTCAGCGGTGAGCCTGCAAGTGTGCTCCCATAGCAAGCATCTTGCTATGGGGTGCACAGAAAAGAGAAAGAGCCTGGAACATTGTCAGTGGACCCCAGAAGATGGGGTTCAGGGCTGCTCTGTGCAAAAACATTGCACAGAGGAGTTAATTATGACTTGTTTACTATTTTAATAAATATTGCAGATTATACAGTCACTTTAAGATTCCAATTACATTGCCTGGTATTAGAAAACTGGAGCTAAACTGTACTTTTGGGTATCCGGTATTCCTAATCCTCTCCTCCATAAATTTATTGAGCAAATAAAACCGTAAAACAATCTAAAGTGACTGGATCCCAACCTTTCTTTTACCCCATCATAAGCCGAGGATTTCTTCCTGGGGGTGAAATGTTAGCCTGCCACATAACTTTTAGAGTTAATTCTCAAATGGCCATAAAGGACGAGTGCTAGAAAGTACTGTATATATAGGTTTTGTGGGGTGGAAGAGCAAATAGAGGTAGGAATTTGTCTTCCGTAGGGGACTATAACGGTGCTAAGTTATGGGTTGAGTAAACCAATTCGTAATAAATAAATTAAAGATAGAGAGATTATTATTATAAAATATATTTTTTATTATTCATTTATGTTAAAACAACACATAATCGTGCTGATCTGGTACTAGACACTTAAAACCATGGTACAATAGGAAGAGATCAAACAGTTTTAACAAGGTACATTGAATGTTGAAAAGAATACAAATCTGTGTTGATGTCCAACATGTTTCGCCTGTTAAGGCTTCCTCAGGGACTACAACAGATACATTCCTTATACCAGATCTAGTACAAAAGAACAACAAAAAATAAGTATATGCACAAAGAAATAAAGAACATGTTTAATTTGGCCAATGTAATATAAATTCCTAACGAGTTAATAAGGTTATACTCGATTATTACACTGGATATGAATATCTAGCAGATATATTAGCTAATTGAAAAACAAAGTAAAACAAATTTTCACCTCCCACTATTCAAGACCCTACCTGCATGCCAGACCCCAATCGTTCACCCACCGCTGGCGTCACACCGAGGGCGGGGGTGATGTACATCCACCAACCAACCGCAAACCAAGCCAGCGGACTAAGGGAAAAGTTATAGAAACAAATGAATATCAAGAATAAAAGGAAGTAAGTAATAAAAGGGGAAAATGGAAAAACGTTTAATACCTTATAACTTGAAAAAATCTCTCTAAAAGTGTTCAGATATTAGAGATGCGTTGGAAATCCGGACCCCAAATAGAAGGGGTCATGGATCACCACAATAGCTAAAACAGTAAAGGAATTTAAATGGGTAAATATAGCCAAAGATAGATATCAAAAATTAAATACAATAATTTAGAGTTTATTAAGTGATGTCTATGCTATTGAACCTTTAAAGGGGAAATTGGGTACTGACAATGGTTTAATAATGATGAAAAATAACATTCAGTGAAAAGATCTGAATATAATAAATGGTTATTGCATATGGTCAGTGAGCTGGCCATTATCGAGATAGGTACTCATATGTGAAGCATAGATTTGACTATGTTCAATGGGGACATGAGACATTGTGTCTATCAAATATTTTATATAGAGTCGCCAGTTGGGTAAAACACATAGAGAACCGACCAAGTTAGATATAATGGGAAAGAAAAAATCATAGTAGACTAACTTGTGTGTAGACAGCCAGTATGAGAGACCAAAGCATACCTGAGCGGCGTGGTGAAGTATACACGGTCCGGAGTCTGAGACCGAATGATTGTGATGGCCCGATTTGTAGCCGGCAAACGTGCGCGGCGCGTGACGTCACGCGCGCACGTTCGGTTTCTATCACGTCACTTCCCTCAGCCACGCCCGAGGGCAGGCACGGACCACAAGCCCCATAATGCACTGAGGCCAATAGCGCCCAATGCATCACGGGACACAGGGACGCAACCCATCGCGGTGACGAAGCGGCGATGAAGGACGTGTTTGGATGCTGCTGTATTGCAGCTGCAGCATCCAAACCGAATGGATGCACAAACACCCACTCACACTCGGACATCCAGCAGGAAGAGAAGGGGCAAGGCAAAGGGCCACAAGGCTGGCCTATTGCAGGTCATGCAGGCATAGTTAGAAAGCGGGAGGGTGCAACTATATTCAAAAAAACAACAACATATACCAAATATTCAAGAATTGTATTCAAATACTACAATACAGCAATTACAATGTCAGAATATTAGTGTACTGTCTCAGGCAGCTTTGACAGATAACCCAATAAACACACAAAAATAAATATATCAATCCATATAATACATATTGATCAGCAATATAACAAAAGTTATTGGAAAAAGAATAAAGGAGAGGGTACTGGTACTATAATAAATCAATATGAAAAGGAAAAACAATCTAAATATAAAGCATATATAAATAAGGCTATTCTGCTCTATCTCATATGAAGATACTAGATAAATGATGCAAAACTTATATTTTCATTTATACCTGGATAAATAGTGGCACGGAGGTGATGGATCCATCTCGCCTCTATCTGGAGGAGAGTCTGATCTACACTACCTCCTCGAGTGCCTAGGGGCTTATGTTGGAGAGCTGCAAATTTCACCACCTTAGAGTCAAAGTTATGGAATTTGGCTACATGTAGGTTTAAAGCAGTGGTAGTTCGAGAGGTTGTATTCGGGGATCCGTGAGCTCCTCCATCACATCTAGTCTGAGAGGAGGTCTATCTCCGCTCTACCTAGGTAGTGGAGGCACGGTGATAAATAGGTCCATATTTACTTTTATATTCAAAACGTAGTAAATAGATCATAGAAGTAT
>BLSH010447878.1:325116-339984 GCA_018402905.1 Glandirana rugosa | reverse complement strand
CGCCGGCCGGACACGCCCCCGTTTTCAACCACTTTTAAAGGACATTGAACACTGAAATCATATCTTTGTCTCATACCTGATGGCCTCCATGCCATCATTCTAGGAGTAGCCAAACAGTGTTATGAAATTGCAGATGGGTCAGTCCATTCTTTCTGTCTTCTACAGAAATGTTGTCTTTGGTTAGGTTGTCCCGAATTGAAATGAGCATATAGATGAAAACCATTATTACTAAAAATAACTCTTTGCTAGGTAAATAATTTATGAATTACACAATTGCAGTCAGATGTTAACTGTTTGTAATATCGTATTGCTGGTCAGGACTTCATGGCAAGATCAAAGCCCTATTTCTATTCTTTTGTTTAATAATTATTTATGAAAGAAGAGTTTTTTCCAATGCAGATGGTACAGATAATTATGCATGTACTTTATGATAAAGTACACAATAAAATGAACAATACAGGTGTACTAGAACATTGTTACAAGCAATCCTGTACATTCCTAAAACTGACTCATCTTCAAGAGGTTGATTAGTGCAAGGAAGCAGAAAAGGAAGAAAGTTAGAAAAGAAAAGGAAGAAGGTAAAAAGAGGGGCAATAGAGGCATCTGGTCTCTAATGCAAATAGCAAATGCAATGCTAAGAGGCACATTAACAAAACTCCACAAAGAAACCAAGATCAGGAGACACCCCCAGTCATGATATTCAAGTAAGAATGAGTATGTTTAAAGCCAACCAAGAGGCTCATATCTTATTGAAGCTGGAGTTGAATTGTGGGATTCATGCACATTTCCTCCATGAGGTATATATGATCTACTGTTTGGAACCAGTGTTTTATGGATAGAATGTTTTTTGTTTCCAGTTAGCTGGGATGAGAGATTTTTCCTCATTCATTAAGCGTGGAGTGATAGAGAGCCTATATCGGCCTGTTGGTTCACCTGTACAGTGGAATAGAACTACTCATAGGTCATTAGGTACTCCCCAACTCTGTTTTGTGTTGATCCACTGTAGAATAGAGGTCCAATAGGATCATATTAAATTGCGGTCCAACCAGATTTGCGTATGAGTGGCAACTAAATCACAGTCCCTCCAGCAGGTCACCGGTATTGCTGGAATATGCAATGAAGTTTGGCTGGAGTTTGGTACCAGTGGAAGAGTAATTTGTAGTTAACTTCCACTATTTTTGATGAGATTGAGGACACATGTGACAGGTGTAGAATTTTATTTTCTGATCATGCATGAGTTGGGTTAACAGGAATATAAGTAAGTCAGATAGGCAGACGAATGTAGACATAACAGAGCTTGGTAGAATTGACAAAGGAGTAGCTTGTGAAAAAATGCATTCAATAGGATTTAAGTCAGTCATCGATTAGAGTTTTTGGGATAATTGCACATGGCGCCATTTATCTATGGTGAGTGTCACCAGCAGCAAGACTGAGTCGGTCCTAAAGCATGGCGAAGCAATAAAGCTTGAGTCAAAAGCCAAGTATGGAAGTGAGTTTCTAAAAAACCCAACAAAAAGTAAAAATTGGCTCAGCAATGGCATCAGCTGTGAGTTGTACTTCCAACCATACTTCAATCCTGCTAAAGAAGAGATTTTTAAGGGGGAAGAATCTGATGACAGATATGACATTTTAAACCTTTTAGGAATCCATGGCGCTGCTATGAGAGAGGAGCCACATAGGTCCCATTCTAATTTGATCCATATTTTGCTATGATAGGAACATTTCCAATCAGCAATTCTATTAAGTATCAAAGAATATTTTAAGTCTGGCAGCACCAAAGCTCCACTTCTTTTAGATCGTATAAGAACAACCTGGGAGATTCTTGGATTGGACTGATTCCAAACATATTTAAAAATCAAAGTGTGCAATAGGAAAACAAAAAACTTGGGCTTCATTCTGTATGGTAGCATCTGAAAGAAAAGTAGGACTCTGGGAAGAATATTCAATTAATTTTGTATCATTTGACCCTCCCTCCTAGATTGTAATCTCTAACAAACAGGGCCTTGTAATTCCTCCTGCATTTAATTGTTTTGTATTTGTACTGTCTGCGCTCATGTTGTAAAGGGCTGCGCAAACTGTTGGCGCTATATAAATCTTGTATAATAATAATTATTATAAAATCATTCCCATCCAGGAATAAGAGAATTAGGTCCATACCTGTAGATCTTGTTTAATTGACATTCAGAACGGGAATGAAGTTGACTCTGGAAAGATTGGATAATTTATGCTTGAGGTGTATACTGAGATATTTCAAGGAATGTGTTTGGCCCCCATGCAGGATGCTGGATGCATGGATTCCAATGAAAGGGGCATTTTGTTGAAGCACATGATTAGAGCCAGAGGCTCTAATAGGCTTCAAAATAAGGTGAACTCTGGGTGCATAGCACTGAGAACCGAGCCCATCCAGTTGTGTGATAATAGCGAATAAATATACCCTCTTTTCACACTGATTCTCCTCCCGGCCAATCAGGAAGTGGGTCTGAGACCCGTTTCCCAATTGGCCGAAAGGAGAAGTGTTCCAATTGGCCGCCGAGGAGGAGGAAGGAGGAGGGAGGAGATTGGAAGCTGTAGTGATGCCCACGGAGGAGAGAAGGGGAAGCCGCCCGTGATGCCTGCTGCCTGTTGCCCGGGTGAAGTGCTGCCCACCATTGATGGGGTAAGTGCTCCGGATCACCCAACCAACCGGACCCTGAAAAAATTTACCACCAGCCACCACTGATGTCAAGTGAATGGGTAAAATGTCTTGATTGGTCGGACTTCATCTGCGGTCAAAGAAATATTACAAATCTATGATTTTTTTAGATTGATTTTGAATGTAAGATGGTTCCAAAGGAGGAAAAAGCCAAAAACAAGTTTGGAAGGGAGGTTAGAGGTTGTTGGATATAAAATAAGATGTAATCCATGTACGTATTTATGGTCAGAATTTCGACTCCGATACAGTGTAGGTTAGAATCACAGCGGAGAGGAATGATTCAAGAGACAGGGTGAGCGCACAACCCCGGCTGGTGCCATTATGTAAGAAAAAAGAATTACTCAGTGTACCATTGATGCAAATCTGAACAGAGAGGTATTGGTATAAGGCAAATATTTTATGAAGCATTAAGGGACCTAATCTGAGAAATTATAATATCATAATGAAATAGTCCCAGTTCACCCTATGAAATGCTTTTTCTGCGTTGGTAGAAAGGAGTAGGTGGACTGGGATTGGTGGCGAATGTGGACTATTAGGGAGAGTGTGTGAAGCAAATTATCTCTGGTCTCCCTACTTGGTTTGATCAGGGGAGACCCACTTTCTGATGGAAGAGAGGGAGGTCCAGCCCTAGATAAGTATTCTTGTATGATTATGTGATGAGTGTGTGAGGGCACATCAGGGTTATCCTTCTTGACATTGTAAGGTTTTTGATAGAAATTTTTAAATATACAAATGTTGCAGTGTCAACAAGGCTATCCGTGGGTGTTTTGATTTTAGAAATATATGAGACAGTTTTTTTAGCATGTAATGCACAAGCAAGGGTTTTCCCGGGTTTATTACCCCATTCGTATGTTGCTGGAGAGCAGCTGGATGGCTGGTTTACTCTTGTGGTTAAGCAAGTTTTTCAATTCTTCTCTTTTTTGGGTTAGTTTAGTTTAGTTTTTATTTTTTGTTTTTCTTACCGGTGCTTAATGCAACACATTTTCCCCATATGGTGGTCTTATGAGCTTCACTCAGAGAGACCTCTCACTAAGAAACACATTCAACTTTTTCTAAACTTAATTACACACTCCACTGACACCACTAACTGTGGAATGGAGTTCCACATCCTCACTCCTCTAACAATACAGAACCACTTATGAAGTTTGATATAGAACTGTTTCTCATCCAACCTCATTGTGTAGGTCTTCGATAGAGACTTAAGATTTAAAAGGATTTGTATATCGTATACCCTCTTAAGCGCCCCCTCTCCACAGAGAATATGTTTAACCACTTCCAGTCCTGGCCTTTTCTGACAGTTTTTGTTCACATATAACAAACAGTATTTTTTTCTAGAAAATTACTTGTAACCACCAAACATTATATATATTTTAAAGCAGAGGCCCTAGAGAATAATTTGGTGGGTTTTGCGACTTTTTATGCCACATGGTGTTTATGCAGTGGTTATTCAGACACAATTTTTTGGGGAAAACACATTTTTTTTTAAATTTTAATGCAGAAAAAACCCAATACATAACCCAATTGTTTTGTAAAATATAAAAGGTGATGTTCCGCTGAGTACCAAGCATATCACGTGCAACGGCTACAAATGACGTAATTTTACTATCCATAGTTGTTGCTTTAAAAGCCTTTACAAACTGCTACTTTAGATGTACAGAGGAGGTCTAGTGCTAGAATTACTGCTGATGATCTGAAATTTATGGTGATACCTCACATGTATGGGACCATCGCTCTTTGCATGTGCGTGGGACCGACACACACGTTCGCCTTGTTTGCCGTGAGCATGGGAGGATGGGGGCACTTAATATTTTTATTAATCTTTAAATTATTAATTATTATTGTTATTTTTTTACACTGTTGCTTTAATTTTTTTGTTTGTTTTATAGTTGTCACAAGGAATGTAAACATCCTTGTGACAGCAATAGGCATGTGACAGGCATTCTTTATGGAGAGATCTGGGGTCTATAAGACCCCAGATCCCTCCTCTGCACTTAAAAGCAATTGAATGAAAAGAATGCTTTTGATTTTTTAAAATGGCACCATTGACATCCGGGTAAACTGGAAGTGACATCAGGTCATTGCTTCCAGGTTACTATAGCGGAGAGCCGGTGAAAGGCAATCCTGGCTTCCGTACCATCCAACAAATTCAATGGCTGGTCGCTCAGGTCTCCTGGTGGGACAGGAGAGCTAGAGCAAGCCATGGAAGGCAGCGGGAGGGAAGGATGCCCTGCTGCTTCTAAAAGCAACCCAGTGGCTAGTTAGCTGCTAGGATTGCCTTTACAAGAGAGCCAACCGCCGGCTCCAAAAAACTGCAGGCATCATCCCGGTATAACAACCGAAAGCCCAGCGACATACAGATACATCACTGGAAAGGAAGTGATTAATGTTTGTAGTAGTTCCTCACAGTTGAGGTCTTCCAGCCCCCCTATTAGCTTTGTTGCCCTTCTCTGTGCTTGTTGAAGCTCAAGCACATGCTTTCTGAGCATTGGTGACCAGAACTGCATGGCATACTCAAGATTTTGCCTAACCAGAATTTTTGTAGGGTTGTAGAAGTTTTTTCCTATAGAGTAAATAATCTTTTTATGCATGCTAATAGTCTACTGGCCTGTCTTGGTGCTGCTTAGCATTGCATGCTATTGCTGAGTCTGTCATCTACTGTGACCCTTTCCCATCCTCACTTCCCCCAGAGGTTCTCCCATAGCCAGTAATGTTCATGCATATTTTAGTTTCCAAATGCAATATTTTACATTTTCCTACATTGAACTTCATCTGCCACATTGTTGCCCACCCCTCTATTTTAACTAGGTCTTCTTATAAAGTTGATATACTGTATCTTATTGTGGAGTTATTGCCCTGCTTCACTTTGTATTATTAGCAAGTACTAATATTGAGCTATTTAATCCAACCTCTATATAGTTTATAACCAGGTTAAACAGAGCTGGTCCCAGGACAGAGCCCTAGGACACGCCACTCAGAGCTCTAGACCATTCAGAGAATATGCCTTTAATTATCACCCTCTAGACCAGCTCCTGGAATCAGTTTTCTGTCCAGGTACACACTATATCATCAATGCCAAAATATCTTAATTTGTAGGGTACTGTATCAAATGCCTTAGCAAAATCTACTCTACCTCCACAGGCCTTCTTATATCCAAATTAAATCTCATCTCCTCACAGAATGTTAAAAGGTTGGTTTGCCAAGTACATTTCTTCATACATCCATGTTGGCTACTACTAATGATAATATTTTCATCAAACAAATCTTGGATATGGTCCCTTATCACTTGTTCCAATAGCTTATATACTTTTGATTCAATAACAGAGTATAAAAATGCAGCCGAGAATAAATCTCCCAAAACGAAAGTCTCTGCTCAGCGCCTGAATGCCAATGTCTCCTTTATCAATAAAATTCCAAATAGAATAATAGGCAGCTGCTGGAAAAGCCTAAATCAAGACATTCAATCTATACATCAACAAAGGAGAAAACCTCCTGCAGCAGCACTCCAAATATATTATCAAGCAACCAAATAAATGTTCATTTGATATCAACAAGTATCGCTTGCAGATATAAAGTCCCTCCACCAACAAAATGTCACCTCGTGAGAGTAGATTGAAATCCCCTTTTGGGGATGCACTCACCAGATACTGGTGAGATACCAGCGTTGAACTCCAAACGCTATGTAGGAGATAGCCTAAGATGACCCCAACATCCACTTCTGGCAAAACATGATCCTTTCCTCTGATGACACTCCTCGTTTAATCAAAGGGATGTATGAAAACAAGAAGGGGGTGGAGACACCTTCATAGCGTAAAACTGCTTTATTTGGAAATCAACACTAATTCTTTAAAATAACACTCACATGGTAGAAGGTACAATCGCACATATTCTCATTGCCGCCTCACACAACATGACGTCCTCAACAGTTCGGTACCCGCCCATTCCGTTAATGAGGGTGTCCGTTTGTAGGTCGGCTGTTCACTTCCGCTGTTGCGTCGCTCGGCCCGGCCCTGACGCGTTTCGTCACATCCGACTTCGTCTGAGGGCGTGGCCGAGCGGCGCGACACAACAGTTTTTTATAGCGGAAGACCAGATAAGAGTCCGCCCCCATGACCGTGGCATCCACCCGTCTCCAGGCAACGCACACCCAATGTAGAGCGACTCGTGTCAAGAGAAGATCATTTAGTCATAGGATACGTGCAATATATAAGCTAAAAATACTAATTTTTAAATCAGTACTAAAAATCTTGGAGTGTGCTTAGGGATATAAAAAATAAGAGCTTAAAAAATACCAATCTTTTATGTAAATAAAAGATAAAAAGAGGACACAATTTTTTGTCTCGCTCAGCAGGAAATAATACTGCAACACATATGTGAGCCGCATAAACACATTAGTGAAGGACCGCTGCCTGGAGTCGGATGTCCCCAACATAGGAGGTTTCTCTCATATGTTACATATATACAAATTAACATATAAACTTTATAAACTCTCAAATTAAGTTTCTAAAACCTCTAATATACAGAGCATGATTTAAAATAAACATAGGTCCATAAAAATGAAGGTCAAACACTCTATGTGTGCCAGAAACTGTAACTACTCCAAATACAAATAAGAGATTACATATACCAGAACACCAAAGGCATATTCTACTGAGGGCTTATATACATAAATTAATAATCATTAATAAAGCAATTAATGTCTAATTCGACATTCAGGCCTTTGGGCGTGAGCGAATCAGTCATAAAGATCCAGCGGGTCTCACGTTTGGACAGATCCCGTACACGATTGGAGCCCCTCCAAGGTGAGACCACATGTTCTACTCCCCAAAATTTGAGCCCCATAGGGTCACGGTTATGGGCCTGTAGGAAGTGTAAAGATACATTGTGGTCCCTAAAACCCAACTTGATGTTTGTAATGTGTTCTGCGATCCTTACCCATAGGGGGCGTTTGGTTCTTCCTATATAAAGAAGACCGCAGGGACACTTCAGGGCGTACACCACATGTGTCGTGTTACATGTGATGAAGTCCTTAATCTTGAATTCAACTCCGTTTACATCAGAGACGAAGGATTTCAAACCCCTCATAGTGGTCTGCACTTCTCTGCAGGCCCTACATTTACGACAGGAATAAAATCCCTTTTGGTCCCAAAAAGTCGTGGGCTTGGTAGGTGGGTCCAAAACTTTACGCACAACTCTATCACCTATGTTGGAGCCCTTACGATAAATAAATCTGGGTCTTTGTGGTAGAGTGGGTCCCAACAATCTGTCCATTAGTAGCACATGCCAGTGTTTTCTGAATATGGCTTCTACCTGCTGGTATTGCTCGTGATACCCGGTAATGAAGCCGTATTCATGTGAGTTGGTTCGGGGCTTATTAATGATACTTTCAGAGAGTAAAGACTCTCTTGGGACCTCTGCAACTGCCTGAATGATATCGTCCAGATGTTCCCGTTTATAGCCCTTCTCTTCAAAACGGTCTCTCAATACCTGTGATTGTTCTTTGTAGCTATCCAAATCGGAACAATTTCTACTAATGCGTGACATTTGTCCCTTTGGAATGTTTTTTAACCACATAGGGTGGTGTCCACTAAACCAGGGCAAAAAACTATTTCTATCAGTAGGTTTGAAGTATACACTGGTGGTCAGTCTGTCCCCAGACCTACTGATAGTAACATCCAAATAATGAATCTGGTTTTGACTATACTGACTAGTAAGGATGATGTGGTTGGTAATATTTGGATAGTAATACCAACCACATCGTCCTTACTAGTCAGTTTTGAAGAGAAGGGCTAACATATGTGTTGCAGTATTATTTCCTGCTGAGCGAGACAAAAAATTGTGTCCTCTTTTTATCTTTTATTTACATAAAAGATTGGTATTTTTTAAGCTCTTATTTTTTATATCCCTAAGCACACTCCAAGATTTTTAGTACTGATTTAAAAATTAGTCTTTTTAGCCTATATATTGCACGTATCCTATGACTAAATGATCTTCTCTTGACACCAGTCGCTCTACATTGGGTGTGCGTTGCCTGGAGACGGGTGGATGCCACGGTCATGGGGGCGGACTCTTATCTGGTCTTCCGCTATAAAAAACTGTTGTGTCGCGCCGCTCGGCCACGCCCTCAGACGAAGTCGGATGTGACGAAACGCGTCAGGACCGGGCCGAGCGACGCAACAGCGGAAGTGAACAGCCGACCTACGAACGGACACCCTCATTAACGGAACGGGCGGGTACCGAACTGTTGAGGACGTCATGTTGTGTGAGGCGGCAATGAGAATATGCGCGATTGTACCTTCTACCATGTGAGTGTTATTTTAAAGAATTAGTGTTGATTTCCAAATAAAGCAGTTTTACGCTATGAAGGTGTCTCCACCCCCTTCTTGTTTTCATACATCCCTTTGATTAAACGAGGAGTGTCATCAGAGGAAAGGATCGTGTTTTGCCAGAAGTGGATGTTGGGGTCATCTTAGGCTATCTCCTACATAGCGTTTGGAGTTCAACGCTGGTATCTCACCAGTATCTGGTGAGTGCATCCCCAAAAGGGGATTTCGATCTACTCTCACGAGGTGACATTTTGTCGGTGGAGGGACTTTATATCTGCAAGCGATACTTGTTGATATCAAATGAACATTTATTTGGTTGCTTGATAATATATTTGGAGTGCTGCTGCAGGAGGTTTTCTCCTTTGTTGATGTATATACTATTGATGTTGGGCTAACTGGTCTGTAGTTTACAATGATATAGCTCAGCCCTTTTTTTGAATATTGGTACAACATTTCCTTTTCACCAATCAGTGAATACCATTCCAGTCAGTAAGCTGTTCTTAAAAATTAGAAACAATGGTCTGGCTATAACATGTCTAAGTTTGCTAAGAAGTCTTAGGTGTAAGCTATATAGGCCTGGTGCAGCTTATTAAGGTTGGCTTGGGGGGCATGGTCTGGCTCCAGTCCAAGATAGCTGCTTAGTACAGTAGCCTACCCCTCCCTCAATGTACCCCCTCCCTTGGACCTCTACCTCTCTCTCTCCCCTCTCCCCCTTTCCTTTTTTTTCCCTCTCTTTCCCTTTTCCCTTCCCCTCTCTTCCCTTCCTCCCCCTCCTCCCTTCGGTCCTTTTTTAATATGGCACCTAAGTCCACTGAAATCTTTTTTAAGGATGCTTCATCTGCCTCTGTTATTTGCACCAATGTTTACCATGACAGCTGAGTCCTCCCCAGCTCCACCCAACATTCTGTCCATCCGATCTGCAATGTGCCAAACCCAAGCACCCGGCAAACAACATTCTGTTCTGTGATAAAGGTCTTTGTGACAGATTACCCTACCTGTCCTAATGACTAAATCCCCTACCACCAGTATTTGTCTATTCTTGCCTGTAACTCTGCCCCCATCCTTACTGGAGTAGTCATACTCCGTGAAGCTAGGGGAGATAGTCTGCTCCAGCAATGCCACTCCTGAGCTGATATCCTCAACATCACGCAACTTAACATATTTGTTGGGTTGTACCAACTCAGGACTATCCTCTCTAGCATTGTTCCCTTTTTCCCCACCTTCTATCTGTAGCACAACTCCCTACCTTTGGCACCTGCACCTCAATATCATGACCCTCATCTATACTGGCCCCAGCTAGTACCTAATGGGCTGAGTCCACACTCCTAACCAAGTTGCTGATGCCCCACAGTGGTGCCAGTAGAGTTGAGTGGACATCTGGATGTTCGGGTTCGGCAGGTTCGGCCGAACTTCCCAAAAAAGTTTGAGTTTGGCCCCGAACTTGACCCCGAACCCCATTGAAGTCTAAAAAGTCCTGGAAAGGGCCAGAGGGCTGCAAAAGGAAGCAAAATGGGGGTAAGAGTAGGACAAGTGCCCTGCAAACAAATGTGGATAGGGAAATAACTTAAAATCACATAAAAAAAATGGAGGAGGAGGTGGATGTGGAGTAGGAGGTTGAGGAGGCGGTGAAGGTGGTAGTGACGGTGGAGGAGGAGGAGGTAGCCAACACTTTTTTTGTTTGTTTGGTTTTATTTCTAATTGGGGTAGCCCCCAAAATATTGAGACATATTAAAAAAAAAGATCACTATCTGCAGACAAACCCAGAGATGTTCTAGCACGGGTTCACCTTTTCCATATAAAATGTACCATGGTTTATTTTTCATGTTTCTCCTGTTACAAATTCCAATAAAGACTTATGTTCTATAAAAAAAAAGTTCTCTTAAGTATACCAATGGCTGTGTGAGGCCGGTATAAATGTCTATTCTGCACAAGGTACAGACAAGTCTTGTGGGATCCATGCCTGGTTTATTTTAATAAATGTTAGCTTGTCCACGTTGGCTGTGGAGGGGCGGCTGCGCTTGTCAGTGATAACGCCCCCTGCCATGCTAAACACACGTTCAGACAATACACTGGCTGCAGGGCAGGCCAGCACCTCCAAGGCATAAAGGGCAAGCTCAGGCCATGTGCCCAATTTGGAGACCCAGAAGTTGAATGGGGCAGACCCATCAGTCAGTACGTGTAGGCATGTGCATACATACTGTTCCACCATGTTGCTGAAATGCTGCCTCCTGCTAAGACGTTGCCTATCAGCTGGTGGTGCTGTTTGTTGTGGCGTGCTGCTGACAAAGCTTTTCCACATTTCGGCCATGCTAACCCTGCCTTCTGAGGTGCTGGCGGTGCCACAGCTGTGTTGGTGACCTCTTTCTCCTCCTCTGTCTTCGCCTTGTGCTTCCACTGAGCCCCCGGTGTCATTTGGGAATGCCCTCAGCAGAGCGTTTACCAGCGTGCGCTAGTAGTCGCGCATCTTCCTCTCACACTCCAGTGAGGGAATTAAGGACGGTACATTGTCCTTGTAACGGGGATCCAGCAGGGTTGCCACCCAGTAATCAGCACAAGTTACAATGTGGGCAACTCGGCTGTCATTACGCAGGCACTGCAGCATGTAGCTGCTCATGTGTGCAAGGCTGCCCAGAGGCAAAGACAAGCTGTCCTCTGTGGGAGGTGTATCATCTGTGCCCTCTGTACCCCCCCCAGCTGCATTGGGTGTCACCCTGCTGTGAACACGGTTCCTCCTCCTCATTATCCTCACCCTCCTCATCCTCCAGAGCCCTGGCTTGAAAATGTTTTACCTGGCCTATGCTGGTGCAGGAACCCACCCTCCGAGCCACTTGTGAATGACTGGCCTGATAACCGTGGAAATGACCCTTCTTCCTCCTCCTCCTTCTCCTGTGCCACATCCTCTTCCATCATTGCCCGAAGTGTTTTTTCAAGGAGACATAGAAGTGGGATAGTAATGCTGACAACAGCGTCATCGGCACTGGCCATGTTGGTGGAGTACTCAAAACACCGCAATACGCTACACATGTCTCGCATGGAGGCCCACTAGTTGGTGGTGAAGTGGTGCTGTTCCATAGAGCGACTGACCCGTGCGTGCTGCAGCTGAAACTCCACTATTGCCTGCCGCTTCTCGCACAGTCTCTCCAGCATGTGCAAGGTGGAGGTCCACCTTGTGGGCACGTCGCATAGGAGGCGGTGAGCGGTAAGGCTGAAGTTCCACTGCAGCGCAGACAGGCGAGCAGCAGCAGGGTGAGAATGCCGAAAGTGCGCACAGACGGCCCGCACTTTCTGCAGCAGCTCTGACATATCCGGGTAGTTTTTTAGAAATTTCTGTACCACCAAATTCAGCACATGTGCGTCAAACCGGCTAGGCCCAGAGCTGCTATGAGATTTCGCCCATTATCGCACACCACCAGGCCGGGCTTGAGGCTCAGTGGCAACAACCACTCATTGGTCTGTTGTTCAATGCCAATCTACAGCTCCTGCACAGTGTGGGGTTTATCCCCCAAACATATCAGTTTTAAAACAGCCTGCTGTCGTTTCCCCCTGGATGTGCTGAAGTTGGTGGTGAAGGTGTTACGCTGACCGGATGAGGAGGTGGTAGAGGAGACAAAGAGAAATGCCCTGCAATCCTCGGTGGCGGAAGGACATGCGCCAAACTGCTATCTGCCTCAGGCCCACCTGCCACTACATTCAGTGTGCAGTTAGCGAGATAAAGCGTCCCTGCCCGTGCTTACTGGTCCACGTATCAGTGGTTATGTGGACCTTGCCACAGATGGCGTTGTGCAGTGCACACTTGATCTTCTCCACGACTTGTTTGTGCAGGGAAGGGATGGCTCGCCTGGAAAAGTAGTGGCAGCTTGGAACCAAGTACTATGGGACAGCCACCGCCATCAGGTTTTTAAAGCTGTCCGTGTCCACCAGACAGAAAGACAGCATTTCAAAGGCCAGGAATTTTGAAATGCTGGCATTGAGGGCCAGGGATCGCAAGTGGGTAGGGGGGTACTTCCTCTTTCTCTCCAGTGTTTGGGAGATGGACAGCTGTAAGCTTCCATGGGACCATGTGGAAATGCTTGGGAACAGTGGTGGACATAGTGGCGTTGCTGTCACATTGTCTGTTTGCTGGGTGGCAGGTGATACTGGCACTGTAGAGGTGGAGGAAGAGGCCGAGGAAGCAGGAGGAGCCCGAGGCCTTTCTTGGATTTTGAGATGCTTATTCCACTGCAGCTCGTGCTTTGCATGTAGATGCCTGGTCATTCAGGTTGTGCTCAGGTTTAGAACATTTATGCCTCACTTCAGGCTCTGATTGCACAGCGTGCAAACCACTCGTGTCTTGTCGTCAGCACATTGTCTGAAGAACTGCCATGCCAGGGAACTCCTTTGAGCTGCCTTTGGTGTGCTAGGTCCCTGGGTGCGGTGGGTAGTAGCAGGCGTACTGTCTAGGGGATGGTCGCTCCGCTTTTGCAACCTGCTTCCTCTTTTGCTGTGCTGGTGCCTCTGTGCGACCACCACCTCTTCCTCCAAACTGCACACGTCACTCGCATGACCTTCATTCCATGTGGGGTCTAGGACCTCATCATCCTCCACCTCATCTTCCACCCACTCTTCACCACTGCCTTCCTTATCAGTCTGCACACTGTAGAAAGCCGTAGCAGTTGGTACCTGTGTTTCGTCATCATCAGAGACGTGCTGCGCTGGTGTTTCCATGTCCTCATCCTGCAACAGAAGTGGTTGGGCATCAGTGCACTCAATGTCTTCCACTTCTGGGGCAGGGCTATGTGGATGGTCCACGGAAAGCGCACCAGCAGAGTCATCAAAAAGCATAAGAGACTGCTGCATGACTTGGGGCTCAGACTGCTTGGCTGATTTACAAGGGGCTGAGGTGAAAGACAGATGGCCATGGGGTACAGGTGCCAACTCTGAACTATCAGCAAGGGACCGGGTGGGAGACAATGTGAAGGAACTGGAGGCATTGTCAGCCACCCAATCTACTATCGCCTGTACTTGTTCTGGCCTCACCATTCGTTGAGCGCCATTTGGGCCTACTATATAATGTTGAAGGTTCTGTCGGCTACTCGCACCTGAAGAAGATGTTTCACATGTGCGTGCAGCTGGCACAAATCGACCACGTCCTCTCCTTACAACAGGAGCTTCACCAACACCAGCAGCACCACGACCACGTCCCTGATTTGACGTTCTCCTCATTCTGGACGCAAATGTACTATTTAGCACACATGTATATTATTTTTTAAACCACCAATGTCGATGCACTTTTTAATTTTGTGCAAGAAATGCACAGCAAGGTGCAAATGTACTATGTAGCATTATTTATTATTCTTTTATTAAACTAGCAATGTAGACGCCCTTTTAATTTTGTGCAAGAAATGCACCGCTGGCCGCAAATGTAGTATTTAGAATTTTTTTTTTTAAACCAGCAATGTAGACGCACTTTTTAAATTTGTGCAAGAAATGCCCCCCTGGCCGCAAATGTAATATTTTGCACAAAAAAAAAAAAGTTTTTAATTTGTCTAACTGCAATGTAAAAGCAGTATTTAAATATGCCAAAATGTTGCCAACTGAACTAACAGAACACAATTAAAGTAGTGTCCCTGACACACAAGCAGTTGCAAGTGCACTGCACTTGCAAAAATGGCTGCAAACGCCCACCTAACAAACAGAAAAATTGCTTAGGTTTTATATGAGGCACTTTGCTTAGCAAACAAAATGTACTCTAGCAAACAAAATTCTCCTCTAGCACCCACCCACCAATAAATCACTGTTTTTAACAGATTTTCTAAATTTAATCTGTCCCTCACAGCAGCAGCAGCATCCTCTCCCTACACTAGTATGAGATGA
>BLSH010447878.1:311250-322176 GCA_018402905.1 Glandirana rugosa | reverse complement strand
AGGTCGTGACGGAATTGGGAAAACCCGTACCTCAAGTGGTCTCGAAGTGTCAAACGGGGACCTCAGGAGAAGGTGAGGAGGCACTACTGTACCTGGAACACGAGGAGGTGGAAGGCAAACTCCTACGGGGTGTTTACAAGTTATCACAAATCTAGACCTCTGTACAGCTACAGTTCATTGAGGGAACCATGAATGCCAACATGTACTGTGACATAATGAAGCAGAGCATGATCCCCTCCCTTTGGAGACTGGGCTGCAGGGCAGTATTCCAACATGGTAACGACCCAAAACACACCTCCAAGATGACCACTGCCTTGCTAAAGAAGCTGAGGGTAAAGGTGATGGACTGACCAAGCATGTCTCCAGATCTAAACACTATTGAACATTTGTGGGGCATCCTCAAACGGAAGGTGGAGGAGCACAAGGTCCATGTCATCACGGAGGAGTGGAAGAGGACTCCAGGGGCAAACTGTGAAGCTCTGGTGAACTCCATGCCCAAAAGGGTTAAGGCAGTGCTGGAAAATAATGGTGGCCACACAAAATGTTGACACTTTGGGCATTTTCACATAGGGGTGTACTCACTTTTGAAATGGCTGTGTGTTGAGTTACTTTGAGGGGACAGCAAATTTACACTGTTATACAAGCTGTACACTCACTACTTTACATTGTAGCAAAGTGTAATTTCTTCAGTGTTGTCACATGAAAAGATATAATAAAATCTTTAAAAAATATGTGGGGTGTACTCACTTTTGTGAGATACTGTATGTTTCAAAGCTCTTTAATGATTGTTAAGAATATATAAATAATTTAAATCGGAACATAACTTTATCTGAGCACCACAAGCTAGAAATGCTATGTAGTACATTTTTAATATTCAAAGCAAACTCACCCATCCATTCATATTTCCATGCTTTATTTTGGTGAGAATTCACTTTGATAAACACCTCCCTAGCATTTCTAGCCACGTCGATCTTAAGAAAGGGCAGATGATTCCTGAACTCATGACTCCCTGGAATCCATCTGTTCTTAGCTCATATATGCAGGCAAGAGAATGTGCTTAGCTGAGAAAGCCCCTATTTCATTCCTCCAGGTGAAAGAAAATAATTCCCATGAAGACTCATGGGATGTAGGATATCTTTTTGGCCTAGGCCGGGAACCAGGAAGCAACTAAAGAAATGTTAAAAAAAGTTTAAAACACATAAATATAATATACCTTCCTATCTATTTACCAATGCTAGCAGCAAAAGGATTACAAATTGTGGTAATTGAGAGAGTTTAGTTGCGATTTATAGTACATGGTCTTGGTGAAGCTTCACGTAAAGCTTTTGAGATACTTGAGAAGTACAAATTAAACATAAATAGTATTCACTCAAAAATACATTGTGCATTACCTTTCAAAGTTTGATCCACATTGGAAATGTTATACTTGATAAGCCATGTATTATGAAAATCCTAATGATATTTCTAAGTGTTGAGATCTTCATTTTCGAGACTGTATATAACTGACTATCACAGTATGCATGTCCTGATTCCTGAGGCTGTATATTATGGGACTGAATAAAGGTGTTACTACAGTAAATATAACTGATAGCATTTTGTTGATGGCTACAGAATGTCTTCTCACTGGAGTAAAATAATTTATTAACGCGGCTCCATAAAACATTCCCACCACCAAGAGGTGAGTGCTACACGTTGAGAAAGCTTTCTTCCTGCTGCTGATGGACGGCATCCTAAGAATGACTACAGAAATACACACATAACTTACAACAGTTAATAGAAATGGCATAGCAACCATGGGAAAAGTTAGAACAAATATCTCGATTTGCAGACCAGAAGTATCTGAACAAGCAATATCCACAAAAGGAGCAAGATCACAGAAGTAATGGTCAATAATATACTGATCACAGAACTTGAGTAAAGCCACAAAACTCAGTGTGATCAATGTCAAAAGAAAACCTAACATCCAACAAAAGATAACTAAAAAACATTGACGGGCGTGGTCCATTATTGTATTATAATGTAAAGGTTTACATATGGCCAAGTATCGGTCATAGGACATTACTGTGAGCAGATAACACTCAGATGAACCTGAAGACACAAACAAGTAGCTCTGAGTAATGCATCCAGGGACAGATACGGTGGCTCCATCCATCCATATGATACGTAACATATTGGGGACAATAACAGTCACAAAACATATTTCTGAAAATAAGAAATTCTTGAGGAACAAGTACATGGGGGAATGTAGACATTTTCTGATTGACACCAATATTATAATCATAATATCTAAGAACACTGTCACGGTATATGCAGACAATATGAGAATAAAGAGGATAAATCTGAATCCACCAAGTCCAGGGAACCCCAGAAAAAATAATTCATTTACTCTTGTCACATTTTCATTATTCATATTCATCTTTGTGGTAGAAAATATAGAAAAAAAAGAAAGATCTACACTACTATTTCTATGTTTTCACCAAATGTTGATGTTAAAATTCCTAATGGAAAGAATTCCATAGGGAGGGTAGAATATAAACTTCCTGTGTATCAGTATCTATTTCCATTGTGATAAACCTCACTTTTGTCAACATAAAACAAAAAAGCAAAAAAAAAAAAACCCTCCCATAATGTGAGAAAATCAGGAAGCATCTTTGATAGGATTTATATTACATGCACAATCAGTATCATTCTTTATAACTATTCCTACAAATTCATAGACTGTTTTTATCTTAAGCTTTTTTTCCCATGTACACTGTGCAATGCATGCAATTAATTGTCAATTAATCAACAATACTGACAATAGCAATGGGTGGAATTATAAAAACTGTTGACCGGGGACCAACATGAAAAAAATTCTGGGTGGAAAAATAGAAAAATAGAACTGCATGCATAGGACTGAGCTCCTAACATTTTGCATGTAATATTTGTTATTGTTTCAAAATATTAATGTTCACAAAGCTTTTATACTGTATATTCCTTTAATAATAGCAGACTGTTGTTTAATGACTGCATGTCCCTTGAGTGCAATTAATATACCTTGGACATTCTACTATTGTAATTTTGCATATGTTTAACCACTTCAGCTCTCATACCTGCACATCCCTTAAGGACCAGAGCAATTTTAAAGTTTTGATATGGCCTGTTTGTTCAGTCATTACTTAAAATAACAAAATAATACACATATCAGGTTTTTTTAGGACAAACAAGGCATTCTTTCATTGATATTGTCATGCAAACATGATTTTATTAATCCTAAAAAAAAAAAAAAAAAAGAAAAACATAACAAAACTAAAAAAAACCCACCTTTTTCAACATTAACCAGGGTTAGTTTAAAAAAAAATGTTACTGTAGATAAAACGTATACATTTTCATGGGACTATTTTGCTGGTGAGTTTAAAACCTTGGTTCTGCAAACGTATCTTAGCTCTGTACCCATCGGAGAAAGTTAAAGTGAATGGTTTTCTGTTGGGAGAACTTTTGGTCCACAATGGCACAAGGCAGGGATGCTCGCTGTCGCCATTAATATACATTCTGACATTCCTTTGCTTCTTACAAGCACATCCATATACTAAAGGTTTTCACATAGCTGGCAGAGAATACATACTTACGCGGATGACATATTGCTATTCCTCTTAAAACCGCACACGTCCCTCCTGAATTTTATGGAGGCCATAGAGCATTTTTCCATCTCGTCTGATCTCCACAACTACAGAAAATCTTTGGTGCTTAATCTGGGCCTTCCTCCAGAGGAGGAAACGTAACTTCCCCTTCACCTAGAAAGAGGAGGCGATCGCCTATCTGAGGATCAAAATTCCTGCAGACGTGAATCAACTTTATTTTTGCAGCTATACTCCGTGAGTGTAATGTATTCAGGAAGATTTAAAAACTTGGCATCTTTTACTACGCTCGTGGTCCGAGCATACAGCGGCCTTTAAAATGAACGTCCTCACCTTGTTTCTTTATGTGATGCAAACAGTATAACTCTTGCTGTCTAAGACATTTTCAAAGACAGTTTGCTGCATGTGCTGGATTGGGACGTTCTTGAGGAATGACAAAAAGGCGAGAATTAGCTTATCCTTTTTATTTTGTCCAAAGGCCAAGAAAGGTCTCCTGACCTCTAAAAATATTATTGGGCAGGCCGCTTGACCAGAATGGTGGACTGGGCCAGCCACGCTGCCCATAAAGATTGGGTCTGGTTGGAACAAGCCTTCATAGAGACCCCATCAGTCTCAATTTTCACAGCTACAGCTGGAACATTGCAAGCTATTGAGCACTACTCACCCTTTGATTTCAGCCACTTTGCAAAACTTTCGGCTGCCCTGTACGTCCCTTCAGCTCTCCTCAATTCCTGGGCCCCACACAGCTGACACAGCTTTTGCTCTGGGTATGGGCCAGACCTTTTTAACTACCACCTGGCGGCACATACATCCTTGGGCCTATCAATTCTTTCATCATGGTAAGTTGATAGACTGGGAATCCCTGGAAAGTCGAGTGTACCAGTGGGCTATTCCCTTCTGAATGTACATACAACTCTGCCACTTTCAGAATGGGACTGAGGGCAGACACATGTTCAGAGATATTTTGCCTCTGATCAACATTCTATATTCTTGACGGCACAGGCACCCAACTCAGATAAAGCATGTGAGGCATGGGAGAAAGACCTGAACCTCCATTTGGAAGAGAAAGAACGAGAACAGATCAATGTGCTTGTTCACAAGGCCCCGCTCAATGTGAATATGCAAGAGAATGCCAATAAGATCCAGTTAATATGGTATCCTTCAGTTTCTGAGGGAACGTTTCTCCATGTATGGTGATACTGCCCACTTATTGTTTCATTTTTGTCTACAGTACACAATATCATGTGACGAGTCATGAGCTGTGCTGTTGAGTTCTACCTAGCTCAATATTTGTTGCATCATATGCAACTTTCATAAAACTGTGGATATGTTGGTTGCACTTTAAACCCATGGATGAATATAAACTTTGTATGTCCCAGATGTAATCATCCAAGCTTGGAGTTCCCTCTGAGGTTCCTGATGGGTGCAGACAGGTGCACTGCTGAAGTGAGGACTACAGGTGGAATGCCAATGGTATCTTGACATATGTACAGCAATTCCTGCCTTTCATTGCATGAATCTCTATTGTGGGTATAGGGGGAGAGAGGCCTGACCCTCAATGCATTTTCTGTCCCCTTTTCTTTTACCACGCCCCTTTTTTTAACTTTTTATTTTTTAGGGTTTGCCTTGCATCTTTTGCTGTGGAACAATATTGGTTGTATGCTCATTCTGCTGTATAAGTCTATGGTGTGGTTTTCAGACACAGCTTTCCCTAGCTTAAAGTGGAGCTCCACCCAAAAGTGGAGCCTCCACTTATCTGCTCCCCCCTTCCAGTGCCACGTTTGGCACCAAAACAGCTTCAACTCTTCTGCGAAGACTATCCACAAGGCACTGTGCACCAGTGCAGAAAGCAAGATCCATAAAGATGTGGATGAGCAACATTGGGGTCCTTTGGGATGAATTACAGACTGCAAGACAGGCCTTCTCCTCCACATCAGTGCTGACCTCATAAATGAGCTTCAGGAAGAATAGTCAAACATTTCCATAGACACACTCCTAAACCTTGTGGACAGCCTTCCCAGAACAGTTGAAGCATGGGGTGGGCCAACTCAATATTGAACCCTACGGACTAAGACTGGGATGTCATTAAAGTTCAAGTGCGTGTAAACACAGGTGTCTTGATACTTTTGGTAATATAGTGTATATATACAGTATATATATATATATATATATATATATATATATATATACAGTATCACAAAAGTGAGTACACCCCTCACATTTTTGTAAATATTTTATTATATCTTTTCATGTGACAACACTGAAGAAATGACACTTTGCTACAATGTAAAGTAGTGAGTGTTCAGCTTGTATAACAGTGTAAATTTACTGTCCCCTCAAAATAACTCAACACACAGCCATTAATGTCTAAACCGCTGGTAACAAAAGTGAGTACACCCCTGAGTGAAAATGTCTAATTTGGGCCCAATTAGCCATTTTCCCTTCAGGTGTCATGTGACTCGTTTATGTTACAAGGTCTTAGGTGTGAATGGGGAGCAGGTGTGTTAAATTTGGTGTTATCGTTCTCACTCTCTCATACTGGTCAGTGGAAGTTCAACATGGCAACTCATGGCAAAAAAACTCTAAGGATGTGAAAAAAAGAATTGTTGCTCTACATAAAGATGGCCTAGGTTGTCTTTAGGAAATAGAGGTATGAGTGCTGCCAGCATTGCTGCAGAGGTTGAAGAGGTGGGGGGGTCAGCCTGTCAGTGCTCAGACCATTCGCTGCACACTGTATCAAATTGTTCTGCATGGCTGTCGTCCCAGATGGAAGCCTCTTCTAAAGATGATGCACAAGAAAGTCATCAAACAGTTTGCTGAAGGCAAGCAGACTAAGGACATAGATTACTGGAACCATGTCCTTTGGTCTGATGAGACCAAGATAAACTTATTTGGTTCAGATGGTGTCAAGCGTGTGTGGCGCAACCAGGTGAAGAGTACAAAGACGAATGCATCTTGTCTACAGTCAAGCATGGTGGTGGGAGTGTCCTGGTGATGGAGAAACCATATAGTTCCTTCCTTGTAGCTCACTTATGTTAAGGGAAGCCTCCTTTAAGATGGCCAAGGAGCCAAATAAGGTTATAAGGGAAGCCTACTCTAAGACTTGGCCAAGGGCCATATAAGGTCATATGTATCGTTGTACCTTCCTAATGTAAGGCTTGAGGAATGCAGGATGACCAAGCCTACTATCCCCCTTAAAAGGTGAAATCACTGCCCGAACAAATTGATTGGTCATTTACCCATAAACTAGCCTGTATCTACCACAGCCCAGACTGAAACAAGGGAGTCCTCTAACAGAACGTTGAGAAGCACGTGTCTGCCCTGATCCTCTGCCAAAACCTGCTGGAAAGGCGGGATGGGGACCTTTGGAAGAGCATCTAAAGTCTATCTGCAGCTAAGTATATTTATATATACATATATATTCTTTTGATATTATTGCATTTGTACTTCTGTCACTATATCTGTCATCATTCAATTAAATGTTATACTTCTAAGTGTTTGCGTGATCTCTCTTTACACATATCGCAAAAAACCCTAAAAAGTCTAAAAAGTGTAAACTGTCACATAACATGACAGAATAAATGGTACCAGGAGTGGGGTAAATTCAATCTGTGTAAACTAGAGATACGGATGATAGAATTTATAAGTGGCAGGATTGTGCTAGACTGTTTGTGCTGGGTTTAAAACTGTGTTTTTGTATCTTAAGCCATAGTACAGTCAGATAGTGTAGAAAATGCATAATTTGTTTAGCTGGGGTAAGAGAAAGATGCCAGACATTTGAAATGTGAGTCCACTCCCAAACTGGGTGCCCATGTCCAGACAGTGGAATCCCGTTGCTCCCGAATTGAATATATATGTAGTACCGACCCGATTGGCGGATCTATGCCAGTCGGTGACGGAACTGGATTTATCTCACTTCGATAAGAAGGAGCAGAAGGCGGCTGCACAAGTGGGATGGTTGTGCTATCAGGCTCTTCTGGCTGAGACAGAAAGAAAGGAGGCTTTAGAATCTGAACTGCAGGCGGTTTCAGAACAATTAGCATTGTTGAGAATGTGTTTGCCTGATGCAGAAAGGACAAAAAGTTTAGGTTGTATCACAATTTTCAACATATGTGATTAATGCTGTGCAACGAAAACAGTGTAGGAAAGCGGTTTCCTACAAAGGAGGGGGCTACTGCCCATATTAGAACACTGATTTCACAAGGTAACTAGGAGGAGGTTGCAGACTGGTCAGGCTCTGATTCAGATGAAGAAATTGAAGTTGAGGAAACACAGGAATCAGTGAGACCAATTGTTACTACTAGACAGAGACGTGAAGTAAGGGAAAGAATTGGTGGGACGACATGATTGAATAGTGACACAGACATGAGACCAGCTCAGGGAGCATCTGCAGAACAGAATTTGACAGAAGAGACAAGGTCATATTCTTCTGGGGTATTAATTGAGTTGGGACAGAAATCTGGAGAAGGAATTTTGACTTGGTTATTGAGAGTGTGGGATCACGGAGATCACGGAGCGATGATAACTAATACTGAAGCAATAGGATTGGGAAGTGTATCTTCAGATCCTAGAGTCTGTCTTCAAATGCATCAGGCACGTACTACAGAGCGCTCATTTAGCTTGTTGGATTTGATTAGGGACTCAAGTATATGAGACTCCAACAGAACTAATTGACATGACCCATTGGCATACATTGCGTGAGAGGATACAGAGAGTAGGAGAGGCTGGGTGTATTGCTGGCTTGGTAAGGGAAGCCCTTTTCGTTGATGGATGTTATGGGGTATCAGCTGTATGGGTGGGTCCAGACATGTCACATTTTTCTACTTTAATGAGACAGAAAATACTTAAGACAGCCCCACAACACTTATGCCCTGCATTATTCACAGTATTGAGTGCTTTGGATGGGAGGCAGGGGAATATGCATGAGGCAGCTGCATTGATGGGTCAGTTAGAAGAAATAGACAGGGGACCAGGACCATGTCATAAACAAAGATCAATACAAAAGCCAGAAAAGGGAGATCGAACACAGAGGTTTAAAATTACAAGGAAACAGTTGTTTTTTGATCTGATCAACAGTGGTGTTCCCAAAGAAAATATAAATGGGATCTCCACTACTGATATGCTCAAACTCTGGAAGCAAATGAAGCAGCAAGGGAAGTTAAAGTCAGCCAGACCCAAGAGGGTGGCAACTAGAGATGTAGAGGACACAACCACTCCATTGTCCCCTCCCAGACAGAAAGACAGCCCTTACAGGGAGACACAAACAGCTAGATAGATGAAGTGACTACATTACAATTTAACCCACTCCCTGACATCACTGACTGGTGTGACTGGGACAGTGATGTGACACTAGACGTTTTCAAAGAATTTTGTGTGACTGTTTACCCACGGAGGTGTGATAAATTATACAAGGGACAACCAGTTGGACATGTCATGCTAATAGCAAAAAAGGTGACGGTGACAGTGCAAACTTACCTAAATCAAACTGCATCAAAAGTATGGATAGTACCTAGTGTAGCAGATAGAGGGAAGGAGAGTAGAAAGCAAGGTGAAGTAATTGCTAGAGGACAAGGTAATACTTACCTAGTACTCAGAGAAGATGATGTTAATCCTGTATATTTTCCTTCCCACAGGCTGGTTCTAGTTCTAGAGTGAAAGCATGTGGTGGCTTTTCCTGGTGCTGATGTTGCCCGTGGCGGTCTTAAACTACCATCATCTTCTACAAGATACCTTGGAGAATAAACTTCTCTATATGCACCATCGCTATGCCCAGCTGATGAACCAGATAGATTGTTGGATATGCACCCACAGTCCACTATCATCCAAGACTTTACCATATGTTGCTATTCCAGTACCACCAGAGAAACTTCTAAATAACACATGGGACGATTATGGGGATTTGACACTAGGAAAGTTCAACCGAACATTAATGTGACTGCCAATAGCGGTCTGGTTGTCAGATCCATGGTAGACTGCATATAGTAATTACACATTTGTAGGAAGGGCAGTAATTTGTCCTCGTAATAAGCCACACTCTTGCACATCAGTTAACAGTATACCTCATGAACTGGGATAAACACCACTAGGAACTGCCATTAAAAAAGGACTCAAATATATTTTAATGAAACAGGGACGACAGTATAAGAATGTGATTAAAGATACTGTGGCCCTGATTTACTATACCTCCCAAATCTACTCCAGCAGTGTCTTAAAATAACTCCCAGTTAAAGGCAATTACAACTTCAGCTCTCACCCACTCGAGTAAAATAGCACACCTCCAAGCTCTATTTGCCTGTGAAGATGCCTCTCAGGTTATGTGTTGATGTTGGCTGGGATTGAACTTGCAGTTGTATGCAAGTTCATTGCCCTAAAAAAAAAAAAAAAAAAAAAAATTTCCACCCCTCTCTCTAATTGTAACAGCCTTAGTCCCAGGGCACATGTCTGAATAGAAAAAAAAAGTTTCTCTTTTTTTTTTTTCAGGAGCAGTGGTTTTAATAATGGTTAACGTGAAAAAAAATATATTCCTTTAACCACTTCAGCCCCGGAAGGAATTCACGCTTTAGGACCTGAGCACTTTTTGCGATTTGGCACTGCGTTGCTTTACCTGACAATTGCGTGGTAGTGCGACGTTGTACCCAACCAAAATTTGCGTCCTTTTTTACCCACAAATAGCGCTTTCTTTTGGTGATATTTGATCTCCTCTGCGTCATTTGTGATCGCCGCTCTAAATAAAAAAAACAGCGTACATTTTTCAAAATAACCAGTTTTTCTTCGTTTTTGCTAAAATACAAATCCAATTGTAAAAAAATAAAAATCTGTTTATTTACTTGTTTTTGGCCGATTTTTATTCTTCCTCCTATCTTTGTTAAATAAAAAATTGCAATCGGCGTTTATTGTTTTGTTTGCGCAAAAGTTGCTATGTTTAGGGATAATGCAAATTAATTACTGGATTGCATTTTTTAAATTTTTTACTAGTAATGGCAGCGATCTGCGATTTTTAGCGGCACTGCAATATTGCGGCAGACATGTCGGACCATTTAGACATTTTTTTTGACCATTGGCATTTATACAGCGATCAGTGCTATAAAAATGCACCGCTTACTGTAGAAATGCCATTGGCAGTGAAGGGGTTAACCTGGAGAGGGTTAACCGTGTTCCCTATGTTTGCGGCTAACGTTAAAAAATAAATTGTTTCTATCCTCCTTCTTATTTTTAGCCGGTTTTTGTTCATTTATTTGTCTAAAAATAAAAAAATGTTAACCTAAACATAAAATCGTTTTTGCTTCTTTTTGACCAATAAAACTTTTTA
>BLSH010447878.1:274407-290198 GCA_018402905.1 Glandirana rugosa | reverse complement strand
AGACCCCCAAGGGTACGACAAATCCTTTTTTTTTTCGGTCGTCCCTTTACAGTAAAACATCGTAAAACAAAGAAGTGTCCGTCTACATCCCGGAAGGGATCCGAAAACCAAATTTCACCTTGAAATCCGGTTTTTATTTTTTCCCGCTTGTACGTCATTAAAATTACGTCTTCTCTGTATGAAACAAAGAAGACGTTATTTCGATGAATGGACGAAAAGACGGGAACACGTGTCCGTTGAGTGACATGTTAAAGTCGTTACGACTTAGACTGACTATAGTAGCCGGCGGTTACTTTCGCCTATCACTAGCTCTGGGCCTTCGGTTGGCACGCTTCTACAGTCGCTGGCCTGCCCCTCGACCTCGACTCATATCAAAACGAAATTTCCTTAACACACATAAATGACAACTGGAAAATTTGGAATAATTTCTCGACGAAAAACGGTTTATCATAAAATTCTTAAAACATTTAAAAAAAAAAAAAAAAAAGTGTTATTACAAATAACCAAAACATTCTCTTCATAACTGTTTTGTGCTGGCTTTTTTTTTTCCTAAACAGCATGGGAACCCCCAGATGAAAAACAAAGGGCATGAATTGCTGGACACTGACCTTTGAGACACATAACAATGCAAAAGCAAAAAAAATGCAAAAAAAAGGACAAAATACATTTTTTTTTTTTTTTTAATTCCTTTAGGCAAAAGTGATTTTTTTACATGGAAAAACAAACATTAAATTGCTATCTGGTAAATGACATTTCCCAGCCACGTTATTCTGTCTGCAAACAAAGCAACTGACATTCCCTTCCTCATCCTTACCAGACTCTTATCCTACAGTGAGGGAAAAATGTATTTGATCCCCTGCTGATTTTGTACATTTGCCCACCGACAAAGAAATGATCAGTCTTTAATTTCAATGGTAGGTTTATTTTAACAGCGAGAGACAGAATAACAACAAAAATACAGAGAAATACATTTCAAAAAAAGTTATAAATTGATTTGCATTTTAATGAGTGAAATAAGTATTTGATCCCCTATAAATCAGCAAGATTTCTGGCTCACAGGTTTCTTATATATAGGTAACAACCTGAGATTAGGAGTAAAGGGAGTGCTCATAATCTCAGCTTGTTACCTGTATAAGAGACACCTGTCCACAGAAGCAATCAATCAATTAATCAGATTCTAATCCCTCCACCATGACCATGGCCAAGACCAAAGACCCGTCCAAGGATGTCAGGGAGAAGATTGTAGACCTACACAAGGCTGGAATGGGCTACAAGACCATCGCCAAGCACCTTAGTGAGAGGGGGACAACAGTTGGTGCGATTATTCGCAAATGGAAGAAACACAAAATAACTGTCAATCTCCCTCGGTCTGGGGCTCCATGCAAGATCTCACCTCGTAGAGTTTCAATGATCATGAGAACGGTGAGGAATCAGCCCAGAACTACACGGGAGAATCTTGTCAATGATCTCAAGGCAGCTGGGACCACAGTCACCAAGAAAACAATTGGTTACACACTACACCGTGAAGGACTTGCAGAGCCCGCAAGGTCCCCCTACTCAAGGAAGCACATGTACAGGCATGTCTGAAGTTTACTAATGAACATCTGAATGATTCAACTTAGAACTGGGTGAAAGTGTTATGGTCAGATGAGACCAGAATCAAGCTCTTTGGAGGAGGAGGAATGCTGCCTATGACCCCAAGAACACCATCGCCACCGTCAAACATGGAGGTGAAAACATTATGCTTTGGGGGTGTTTTTCTGCTAAGGGGACAGGACAACTTCACCACATCAGGGACGATGGATGGGGCCATGTACCGCCAAATCTTGGCCAGGACATTGAAAATGGGTCGTAGATGGGTATTCCAGCATGACAATGACCCAAAACATGCGGCCAAGGCAACAAAGGCGTGGTTCAAGAAGAAGCACATTAACCACTTGCCGACCACCCGCCGCAGCGTGATGGCGGCAAAGTGGTTCGCTAACGCAAACCACCATCACAGGACGGCGGCTGCGACAACTAGCACTGTGAGCATGCGTGCGCTGCCAGCTGCCCGCGATGCCCCCTCCCCCCCGCAGTGAGAGAACTGAGGTCCCTGTATGTAAACACGGATCTCCGTTCTCACAGAGGGGGAAGGGCTGTGATCAAAGGCTTCCTGTATATGGAAGCCGTGATCACTCCTCTCCCCCTGCCAGCCCAGCCCACATACAGTTAGAACACGCCTAGGGAACACAGTTAACCCTTAGAGCGTCCCCTCCGGGTTAACCCCTTCACTGCCAATGGCATTTACACAGTAATCAGTGCATTTTTATAGCACTAATCGCTGTATAAATGGCAATGGTCCCAAAAAAGTGTCAAAATGGTCCGACATATCCGCTGCAATATCGCAGTGCCACTAAAAATCGCAGATCACCGCCATTACTAGTAAAAAATAAAGAAAAAATAAAAACCCCAGAAATGAATTCTCATCATCCGTAAACGTGGCAACTTTTGCGCAAACCAATCAATAAACGCTGATTGCATTTTTTTAACCAAAACTATGAGGAAGAATATAAATCGGCCAAAACCGATGAAAAAAATGTTTTTTATATATTTTTTTGGATTTGTATTTTAGCAAAAAGTAAGAAAAACGATCAGAAATGACGCAGAGGGGATCAAATACCACAAAAAGAAAGCTCTATTTGTGGTTAAAAAAAGAACGCAAATTTTGTTTGGGTACAACGTCGCATGACCATGCAATTGTCAGTTAAAGCGACGCAGCGCAGAATCGCAAAAAGTGCTCTGGTCCTAAAGTGTGAAATTCTTCCGGGGCTGAAGTGGTTAAAGCGGATGTAAACTCTCACATATACCCAGTGAAGTTGCAAAAAAAAAAAAAAACCCAGTGGTGATTAACTTCAATACAGGGCATTTTCCCCCCTTCCTGCCCTGGAATTGTCAGCTTTTAGTGCTCTCACACTTTGAATGACATGCAACACTGTACCCAAACTACATTTTTATAACTTTCTTCCCACAAATAGAGCTTTCTTTTGGTGGTATTTGATCACCATTAGGTTTTAAAAAAGACAGAAATATTTGAAAAAAAAAAGTTTTCCTTTGTTTCTATTATAAAATTTTGTTTTCTTCACTGACGGGCACTGATGAGGCTGCAGTGATGGACACTGATGAGTTAGCACTGATAAGGTGGCACTGATGAGGAGCCACTAATATGTAGATTTGATGGGCACTGATAGACGGCACTGATATGCAGCACTGATGGGCACCGATAGCCGGCACTGATATGAAACACTGATGGGTGCTGACAGGAGGCATTGATGGACACTGATGGGTGGCACTGATGGGTAATGATCGGCGGTACTGATGGGCACTAATAGGCAGCACTGATGGGCACTGACAGGTAGCACTGATGGGCACTGACAGGTGGCACTAATAGATGGCACTGATAGGCAGCACTAATGATGAGGTACTGGCAGTCATTACTGATGGGCCCTGATTGGCATCTGTAAAGGGCACTGACAGGCGTTACTGATGGACACTTATTGGCACTTTGGCGGGCATTTGATTGGCACTTTGATGGGCACTGATTGGCACTTTGATGGGCACTGACTGGCAGCTGATGGGCAGTGATTGGCAGATGTGGTGGGCACCTCTGATGAGGGCTGAGCTGATAATTAATGTGTCCGATTGGCTCTCCCTGTCAGCGCGAACCGAGGAAAGATGTTTACCAGCACTTCCTGGTTATACTCTGTAATCATCTGTGATTGGTCATAGCTGATCATGTGGTAAAGAGCCTCCGTCAGAGGCTCTTTACCACGATCGGAGTTGTGATGTGTCAGAGTGACACACCACACCACTGATCGCCGTGCTGTGTGCCCCCCGCAGGAACATGATCGCAGCTTATCCTGCTGGACATCATATGTCAGGATAACGCAACCACCGCCCGGTCATTATTATGCCATAGGCCGGGTGGGAAGTGGTTAAATACCAATAAAATAAAGCTCTATTTGTGTGGAAAAAATGATAAAAATGTAATTTGTGTACAGTGTTGCATGACCTCTCAATTGTCATTCAAAGTGTGGCAGCGCTGAAAGCTGAAAATTGGCCTGGGCAGGAAGGGGGTGAAAGTATTCAAGCAGTTAATGTTTTTTAAGAAGTTGCAAAAAAAATGCAATGTCCAGAGATGGATCACAGGTGCACTTGGGCCAAAAATTGTCAGAAAACATTCGGTTTTGCAGGAACCAGCTGACTTTTGGCCTGTGTGTACAGTACCTCGTCCGACAAAAAACGGTCTCATGACCGGCTTCTGTCGAACGACCATGTTGGAAAACCAGCATCCAATCAGCGCTCACAGCCAATGGCTGGATGTGTTAGTACATCAATCAGTAAGTATTTTTTTTTGTTCAACCCGCTGGGTTAAACTAAAAAAAAACGTATAATGTGTACCCAGCATTAATGAAAATGTACAAAGTAAAAATAAACAGTTTTACTACAATAAAAATGACCTCTCAAACCAAAAAAGAGAACTATAATGCTTAGTGAAATACTTAATGAGTCGAATAATACGATAATTTTAATAATATTTCTTAGTGTTGCAATCCTCATTTCCGCCACTGTATATAACGGCATATGACAGCATGAATATCCTGATTCCTCACGCTGTATATTATGGGGTTGAACAGTGGTGTTACTACAGTAAATACAACTGATAACATTTTGTTGATGGCTACTGAATGTCCTTTTACTGGAGTAAAGTAATTTATTAACACGGCACCATAAAACATTCCCACCACCAAGAGGTGAGTGCTACAGGTAGAGAAAGCTTTTTTCCTGCTGCCGATAGACGGCATCCGAAGGATAACTACACAAATACACACATAACTTACAATGATTAAAACACATGGAAGAGCAACCATTGGGATGGTTAGAACAAAACTATTTATTTCCAGGGCAGAAGTATCTGAACAAGCGATCGTCACAAAAGGAGCAAGATCACAAAAGTAATGGTCAATGATGTTCTGACCACAGAACTTAACCATTACTAAAGAACTCAATGGGATCAATGTCAAAAGGAAAGTTGACATCCAGCAAAAGATAACCAAGAAATATTGAAGGGTGTGGTCCATTACTGTGTTATAGTGTAAAGGTTTACATATGGCCAGGTATCGGTCATACGACATTGCAGTGAGAAGGTAACTTTCAGAAGTACCTGAAGATGCAAACAAGTAGCTCTGAGTGATGCATCCAGTGACAGACATGGTGGCTCCATCCATCCATATGATACGTAACATATTGGGGACAATAACGGTCACTAAACACATTTCTGAAAATAAGAAATTCTTGAGGAACAAGTACATAGGGGATTGCAGACTTCTTCTGGTTGACGTTAATATAATTATCATAATATCGAGGAGCACGGTCACAGTATATACAAACAATATGAGAATGAAGAGGTAAAATCTAAATCCACCAAGTCCAGGGAACCCCAGAAAAAAGAATTCATTCACTGTTGTCACATTTTCATCATTCATATTCTCATTACTAGTTCTCTGTTTTAACCAAATGTTAATGTTTAACGTTTGAATGCTAAGTATGCTATAGGCAGGGTCAAATTTAAACTTCCAGGCCCTAGGTGAACTGTCTAGTGCAGTGGTTCTCAACCTCAGTCCTCAAGTACCCCCAATGGGCCATGTTTTCAGGTCTTTTCATTTACTTTGCACAGCTGCTTTAAATCAAAATCAATATCAATGAGCTATTTTATCTAAGGGAAATTCCCAAAACCATGGCCCATTGGGGGTACTTGAGGATTGAGGTTGAGAATCACTGGTCTAGTGCTACCTATCCAAGTTGATTATCTACCCTTAACATCACTTGACCAATGCGCCACAATGGCCCACCAATGGGAGCAGATAGACTCAAGGAGACAATTTGCCTTCTTTCCATAAGATACACTTGTGTGGTTATAGGACTACAGACTCAGAATAAGTGAACAGCATGGATAAAATTCCACTAAAAAAGCATATGCAAACTGCACTGCACTGGTATGCAGGACGGTGGTCTGAAAAATGTTATTATACATGATAATACGTTACTGGCTGTCAACATCATGATGTGTGGATGGGTGTGTGTCACCATTATCAGCCTTCTCACTCACAAACAGCATCGGCAAGGACTAGATTGTTTCAATACAGAGGCATATTAAAATAAAAGACCTATAATTAAAAACTAGAACTTTTAGTATTTATTTTAATAAAATAATGCCATTCCATTTATTGCATTCAAATAAGGTCTGATTTCAGCAGGGTGCATTCTGATTGATGGCTATGGGTTACTGAAATTCAGAATGAACGAGTCAGATTAACAAATCCAATTGGTCTCTTTAAGGCTATATCTCATTTTGTCAAAAATGTTTTTTTTAATTCTCATTTGTGCTCATTGTTTAAATGTAATTTTACCCTGACTTGCATTCACTTCACTTGCCCATTTAGTGTCAGTGAAATCGGAAAACTGATTTTTTAATGTGAATGGATAATCTAGAACAAAACGAGCTTTGTATAGGGCGGGGAAGGGTTATCAACCCTGTGTAAATGTTTAATGTTCACTGTGTGTTCTTTGTGGAGGTTCACTTTCTCTGTTTGTCCTATTGACTTCTTTTCACCCAAACTAAAAGTGATGGGAAATCCAAAATTTTAGTTTTGAGAACAAGAGATGTGGGAAACTTTTCCAATGGAGACACTCGTTACAATGACAATTGAACAGTACAGTATTTTTACACTGATCACCTTGTTAACAAACCACCCAATCTTTTGGTGAGAAAAAAGTAACCATTTTAGCTGACTTGAGGTCAAAGATAGAAAGACGCTTTTAGGTTGACTCTAATACTATCTGTATGAATGGAAAACATTGTAATACATCTCACTGCTGTCAACCTAAACCAAGCAAACAAAAGAAGACCTTAGCCCCCTCGTAATTTCAGAAAATCAAGATGTATGGAGTGCATAATTTAATACCATTCTATATAACTATTCTTACAATTTCACAGACTTTTTTTTTCTTCCCATGAATATACTGTGCCGTACATAAAAGCAACAATAGCAAGAGGTAGAATTACAGGAAAATCTGTAATAAAGAAAAAAAATCCTTAATAATTGTCTCTGATCACAAAACCCGAAGAAAGGAGATACAACTAAATTGAGAAGTGATTGTTGACCTTTAAAAATATTTATATATATGAGCTTTAAGAATCATTTCATTTACTATTTTCTTTATTAATGTTCATGAAGCCTTTATATTTTCTTGCTTCAATAATAGCCATGATGGCTACATATCCCTTGAATGCAATTAGAATACTTTGGAGATTCTACAATTTAAATTTAACTGAATATGTCTATATTTGTAATTTCTGTGGGATTCTGCAACTGGTTTAGATTTTGAACACTTTACCCAGTTGCCGACTGGGCCATAGCCAAACTACGGTTACAGTGAGGTTTGATAACTCTGGGAGTCCATCATATGATGTCCTCTCAGAATTGCGCTCCCGCGCGTCCCCTGAGGCGTGTACATGGGACAGTCCATGCTCGCTGGGTTCAGCGGAAAAGGACCTATGGCAGCGGTCCTTTACCACGTGATTAGAATGTAAACAGGCCGGGGTCATACAGGGGTTGAACTCTCTCCTCTCCTCACACCGATACAGCGTGTGTGGAGAGGAGAGAGATTAAGTGCCAACTGTAAGTTTTTACTGTTGTTTCTGTGCCAAATCAGTGCCACAAAAGTGCCAAATCAGCACCCCCTGTGCCACTAAAGTGCCAAATCAGTGCCACATCAGTGCCCTACAGTGCCATCAGTGCCTCTACAGTTCCACATCAGTACCATCAGTGCCACATCAGTGCTACCAGTGTGCCCATAGGTGCCACTTTTATTTTATGAAAAGACAAAAAATGCAAATGTGTAATAAAACCAGTATCCAGAATACAAAATCTATCACACAATTAACCCCCCCGTTCATCTCTATGACATGGTAGGATCAAGCTAGCGGCCTGTGTATATTTGCCTTGCTAAAGGAGGCTAATTGATGGTACAGTCCTGATAAACCCCCTCGCACTGTGAAAAGTCCCCCAGGATTGGGTTACTTTTCTCTGGAGACCCACAGACCTGGTCCTAAGCGGACCATTTGTAATCCAAGGTGTATGGTAAACAAATAGTTCAAGGAGTTATATACGTATCAGTTCTCCTGTAGATGCTGGCCATCCAACATGTAACAATATACAGTCTTTATCCGCGGGGTGCCACCATTGCTGAAATAAAAGCTGTGTATCCTCCAGTCCAATGTAACAGAGATGAGAAGGGGGTTCTGCCTGACCAGTTTCGCTAGTCTTAGCCGGCTGTGTCAGAGGCTTGGGGACTCACAGCAGATGTCCCATCACCACGCATGAGTGCTGGGTTTAAATGGCAGCCCTATTACAAATACATGAGCCACACCTGTCCCCCAGCACAAAGTGGGTGCATACATCACTAGATAGCGCCAGTCACAGCTTTTCCACATCATGTCTAGGGCAGGTCCACCCCTGGGAGCTGTGGCTGTGCAGGTCTGTTAGAGAATCCTTGGACACAGAAAAAATGTTCTAACACAAACATACAATTCCTCCCACTGACCACTGGGGGGATCTTGGAGCTTTTTACAGATTCACAGTGTTAGTCCAAGAAATCTAACCACATTATAAGTGGCTTCAGACTATTGCTGGGAAAGGTATTTTAAAGCCCATTCATGTGTACTAAACTCATAAAAACCCATGCCTTATAATACACGATAATATACAGTGAGTGGAAAAAAAATTCCGAAAAATTAAAAATGTCAACTCTTCCCATATTCAACCTCACTTCAGAAAGGGGACAAAGCTCAAACTGTCATTGAGTCCAGGGGCTTTTGTGGCCTCCAATTTCCGAATCCAACTAGATTCACATTGTAACACTCATTGATCAAAATGTCCTCCTCTCTTATTCTCTGGTATCACTTCTATGACCCAGCATTTCAAACAGCTGGGGTGCCTATTGTGTTGCAGGCAAACGTGTCTGGAAATCAGGCTTTCAGTGCAGCCTCTTCAGCGCCCATCAGTACAGCCTCATCAGCATCCATCAGTGCACCCTAATCGGCACCTATCAGTGCACCCTCATTAGCACCCATCAGTGCACCCTCATCAGCACCCATCAGTGCAGCCTCAACAGCATCCATTAGTGTACCCTCATCGACGCCCATCAGTGCGCCCTCATGAGCGCCCATCAGTGCACCCTCATCAGCACCCATCAGTGCAGCCTCTTCAGCACCCATCAGTGCACCCTCATCAGCACCCATCAGTGCAGCGTCATCATCATCCATCAGTGCACCCTCATTGGCACCTATCAGTGCACCCTCATCAGCACCCATCAGTGCACCCTCATCAGCACCCATCAGTGCAGCCTCATCAGCATCCATCAGTGCACCCTCATGAGCACCCATCAGTGCACCCTCATCAGCACCCATCAGTGCAGCCTCTTCAGCACCCATCAGTGCACCCTCATCAGCGCCCATCAATGCACCCTCATCAGCACCCATCAGTGCTGCCTCTTCAGCATCCATCAGTGCACCCTCATCAGCACCCATCAATGCAGCTTCTTCAGCACCCAGCAGTGCAGCCTCATTAGACCAGCCTCATCAGCACCCACCAGTGCAGCCACATCTGTCTTAGTGTAATTTTTGCTATGTACATGCTATGTGTTAGAAATATCTTATAAATGGACAACTTTGTGTGAAAAAAATGCGTTTTCATTTTCTTTCCACATTTTCAAAGCACTCGTGGAAAAAAATGACATGTTCAAAAGACTCATTATGCCTCATAGATTATATGTTGGGGTGCTTGTTTTCAAAATGGGGTCATTTTGTGGGTGTTGCTATTGTCCTGGTGCTCCAGGGCCTTCATAAATGTAATAGGTGGTTGAGAAATGAAATGTGTGATTTATGCTCATAGAATGCCTGAAGGTGCTACTTCAATGGCAGGCCTCTGTATGTGGCCAGGCTGTGTAAAAGTGTGCAACTTTGAGTTGCATTTTCATTTTTTTCCACATATTCCAAAAACTTCTGAAAAAAATGAACCATTTAAAAGACTCATTATGCCTCATAGATTATATTTTGGGGTATTTGCCTTCCAAAATGGCGTCATCTTTTGGGCATTTACGTTGTCCTGGTGCTCTAGGGCCTTCAAAAATGTAATAGGTGGTTGAGAAATGAAATGTGTAATTTATGCTTGTAGAACGCCTGAAGGTGCTGCTTCAATGTTGGGCCTCTCTATGTGGTCAAGCTGTGTAAAAGTCTCACATATATGGTATTGCCATACAAAGGAGGAGTAGCAGCATGTATTTTGGAGTGTCACGTTTGCTATGTACATGCTGTAAGTTGGAAATATATTATAAAAGGACAACTTTGGGTACAAAAAAAAATGAGTTTTCATTTTTTTCCACATATTCCAAAAACTTCAGAAAAAAAATGGACCGTACAAAAGACTCATTATACCTCATAGATTATATGTTGGGGTGTTTGCTTTCCAAAATGGGGTCATTTTGTGGGTGTTTCCATTGTCGTAGTGCTCCAGAGCTTTCAAATGTGTAATAGGTGGTTGAGAAATTAGATGTGTAATTTATGCTCATAGAACGGCAATGGCATACTGTGCCAATATGCATCACATTAGTATATACTCACCTTGGAACAAAGCCCTCCAGCACTGTGCTATCACCGCTAAGAGGGCTGACATCTTCCCCTGGTCTTTCTTCCCGGGTTCGCATGCTTCGGCTATGTGATTGGCTAGAGCAACGATGACGTCACTCCCTGCGCATGAGCATGGGAGCCCTCAGTTCGGGCACAAAGCTCTGAGGTTCCAGTAAGGTCATACTGGCTGCATCCAGGGTGAAGATCTCCTAAACTGTGCACATTTAAGAAATATTCATTTTACCTACAGGTAAGCCTTATTATGGGCTTACTTGTAGTTAAAAATGACCAGGCAGGGTTTACTACCGCTTTATATTCACCAAGAATGATAGTGGGCATTTCAGAGGAGAGAAAGTAGGGTAGCCAGACAGAGAAGTTGTCAAGGGAACAAGGAAGGCAAGCACATGCTGGAGATGCCATAAAGACATCGGCACACTTATCCATATATGGTGGTCCTGTCCCCTCGTACAAACTTATTGGAAAGAAATACATTGCATTACCTCCCAGGTGACATCATATGATTTAGAACTCTCCCCAGCCCAATTCCTACTACACCATTCACCCCTATCACACAAATCTTATCACAAATCCCTAGCCATGCATTTGATTAATGCAGCTAAATTATGCATCCCAATACAATGGGGCTCTTCTTGCACCCCATCAATGAAGGAATGAAGGAATATAAAGCATAAAATTGTTTCCAAAGCACAAAAATATAGAAATAAATAATAAATGAATATAAAATCCTAAGACTTGGCAGTCAATGGGTGTCAAACCTCTCCAACTACTGCACTGGGAACAGGTAGTATTTAAACCATCCGTCTCCATGTAAATAGCTTCAGACACATCTCCCCTACTCAGCCAGAATCACAAAAAATTCCTTTGAACAGACACCCCAAGACTGGCAATCATAAAATCCAGGTATCCCTTCAAAATTATATAATAAGAACCAAAATACATCCTATCACACTCAATGCTCCACATATCTAATACTGCGGCCTGCAGACCCAAGTTTAAGACCAGATAAGCATTCCTTAAAGTATGCCTACTCACTGGCTAATTGGGCCCAATTCAGACATTTTCACTTAGGGGTGTACTGACTTTTGTTGCCAGTGGTTTAGACATTAGTGGCTGTGTGTTGAGTTATTTGGAGGGGACAGCAAATTTACACTGTTATACAAGCTGTACACTCACTACTTTACATTGTAGCAAAGTGTAATTTCTTCAGTGTTGTCACATGAAAAGATATAATAAAATATTTACAAAAATGTGAGGGGTGTACTCACTTTTGTGAGATACTGTATATGCACATTTGAATAAACATGTACATTTTTAAACAAATTTTCTGATGAATCACAGAATATATGTTTTTAATCCCTAAGCCTTTATTCAAGTGTTGTTAGTAATAGTCTAACACGTTTCTTGTACCCCTTTCCTTCTTATCAGTCTCATAGTCACTCTCTGGGTATGTATTGTATTTCCTCTTTTGTATTTTGCTTAAAGTGATGCTGTGGCAAGGCTATGAGTATTAAAATATTAATATATTCCAATATATAAACAGTATGAATGGCAGCCTTGGTTACTACTGTAACTGTGGTTGCTGTAATTGGACAGCAGTGGACACAGTGGTCACAGATCGAGGCAGTTCATGGCCCAGAGGGCACACACACGGCATGCTTTTTTAAAGGACATACATGTACATCCTCAAAGAATAAGGAGGCTCCAGTCTAGCCATTTATCTACAGTACATTGGCCTGTGTGGGAAGTGGTTAATGGCTGCAAAGAATGTTAATGCTGGAAGACTTCCCTTTGCCAAATGCGATCACAGGTTTGAATAAAGTATTTATAGAATAATCACCATGTGTCAATTAATGAGGACCCTGCTCAGATGGATGCATGAGTGGTATCTTCTCTAAGGGCAGAGAGGCCAGCAAATCCTGTTAGCACCGGCCTGGGGGACAAATGCTTGACCGAAGTTCCTTTTAAATTAAGCATTGTGCACTTGATTCAGTCAACTATTTAGTCAGTTTTGCAGTACAGCATATGAGATGTACACCGAGAACACTTCTCTACCTTCTTCTTGGCATTTCTGACCATCACACAGTTCTGTCAATTAATTTTAAATGGTAAGTAGAGTTGAGCGAACCCGAACTGTAAAGTTCGGGTCCGTACCAAACTTTGGGGTGTCCGTGACCCGGACCCTAACCCGAACATTTGAAAAAAAGTTTGGTTTGGGTTCGGGTATTTGATCCCGCCTGTTGAATAGCTGCAGGGCAGCCAATCAACAAGCGTTTCACTGGTTTGCCCTTAGAAGCCATCACAGCCATGCCTACTAATGGCATGGCTGTGATTGGCCAGTGCATCATGTGACCCAGCCTCTTTATAAGCTGGAGTCACTTAGTGCTACATGTCACATGCTCTCTGGCTAGTTTAGGGAGAAGATGCTGCCAGCGCTGTGAGGGACAGATTGCAGATAGATAGGTAGAGATTACTACTACTACTGCTTTTAGGGACAGATTGCAGATCTAATAACATCTCATCCTGCATTACAGAACGATCTGACTGGACTAGGTAGAGTCTGCTGCTTAGAGGGACAGCTTATTATTCTAAAATCATCTCCTAGTTCTATAGGGTCAGGTTCCTGCTGTTGCTGTAAGGGACAGATTATTGTTCTAAAATCATTGCCTACTCCTATAGGGTCAGGTTCCTGCTGTTGCTGCAAGGGACAGATTATTGTTCTAAAATCATCTCCTAGTTCTATAGGGTCAGGTTCCTGCTGTTGATGTAAGGGACAGATTATTGTTCTAAAATCATTTTACTTCCTTTTGCAGCCCTCTAGCACTTTCCAGGACTTTTTTACAGTAATTTTTGTGCCGAAAAGTTCAGGTCCCCATTGACTTCAATGGGGTTCGGGGTCAAGTTTGGTACCGAACCCGAACTTTTTCGCGACGTTCGGCCAAACCCACTGAACCCGAACATCCAGGTGTTCGCTCAACTCTAATGGTAAGCTATTGGAATGGTTGTACTGTAAACAAAAGTTTTTATATTGCAAATATATTGTTAGAACTTAAAATGTCCCTGAGTTGTACTTAAAAGCTTGATTAAAAAAAAGGTTCTGTTATGCTCAGTGAGTCTGATGTTAGTATTTTAAGTATAATTTTTGTATTAAACTGATAATTAGAGTTGGGCGAACAGTTCGAGCCAAGCAAAAGTTCGGTCCAAACATTGCCTCTTCACCCGTTCGGCGAACACCCAATTTTGCAGGGTGCTTGGCATGATGTTCACCAGTCGAGCACCCCCCCCAATGCAATGTGCACTGCACAGTGCATTCTAAGCCATGATTGGGCAAAGACTTGCCCAATCAGGGCAAAGTGAATAGCTGGTTGTTAAGAAATGGGCTGGGAAGCAGACCACGGTGCCCTTAACAATGCATGAATCATCAGCTGTCAGCGGGTTTCCTCGTTGACAGCTGAATGAATAAAAAAACTTAAATTTAAAGAATTAGGTTGCAAGTTGAAGGGAAGGACCTCCAAGGCAATATTCTCTTAAATATTGCCTGTGCCATGCGCAACACAGGAAAGGCAGGGGGATATTAGAGCCCTGAATGCATGGCTAAAAACCTGGTGTAAAGAGGAGGGCTTTGGGATTTTAGAGCACTGGGTTGACTTTTCATTGGGGTACTACCTATACACTAAAGATGGTTTGCACCTAAATGGAAGGTGGTCTGTTGTGCTGGGGGAGAGGTTCATGTTAAGGCTGGAGGAGTATTTAAACTAGGATTGAGGGGGGAGGGCGCATTCAATTATAATGGGGTAGACAGGTCAGACAGGGTTCAGCCTGGGGGATTTTAACTACCCGGAAATTAACTGGAGTAATGGCACTGCTGGGACAGCTAAAGGGCAAAAATGTATTACCCTATTACAGGACAATTTTATGGTCCAGTTTGTTGAGGCCCCAACTAGGAATGACGCTTTGCTGGACCTGGTAATCTCAAACCATGCAGAGCTTATTACCAATATTCATATAAAAGAACATCAGGGTAACAGTGACGATAACATGATTTAATTTAATGTAAGCTGCAAGCAACAAATGCATACGGGAAAGATAAAAGCATTTAATTTTAGGAGAGCAAATTTTACAAAGATGAGGACTGCTCTCTAGGACTTAGACTGGGAGGGAATATTGGCATTGATGAACACAGAACAGAAATGGGAATTTGTCAAAAAAACTGTATGCAAACTCACTGCAAAATATATTCCCATGGGCAATAAGTTTAAAAAGCTAAAAATAAAACCTATGTGGCTCACGGCCAAAGTTAAAAAAAAGTTATAAATGCTAAGAAAAGAGCATTTTAAAAATATAAAAATCTTTTAAATGTTACAAAAAAATATAACAGAATATGTAAAAAGTAAATCAAGGATGCAAAAATTCACAACGAATGACAGAATGCAAAAGATTGTAGGACAAACCCCAAAAAATTCTTCAAATATATTAATAGTAAAAAGGTCAGGTCTGAGCATGTAGGCCCTTTACAAAATAATCTAGAGTGTGTGACTAAGGATAAAGAGAAGGCAAACTTATTATATACTTTCTTCAGCTCTGTATATACAAAGGTGCATGGGGGAGCTCATGTCCATGATGGGGGTGATATTAACACAGCCCCAAATGATCCACAATGGCTCAAAAGTGAAATGGTCCAGAAGTATTTAGACAGAATAAAGGTAGATAAAGCACCTGGACCAGATGGCATTCATCCACGGATCCTAAAGGAATTGAGCTCTGTCGTTTCAACGCCATTGTATCTAATTTTTAGGGACTCCTTAATGACTGGAATAGTACCACTGAATTGGCATAGGGCCAATGCGGTGCCCATATTTAAAAAGGGATCATAGTATTTATCAAGCAACTATAGACCTGTTAGTTTAACTTCTATAGCTGGGAAGATACTGGAGAGTTTAATAAAAGACCACATAGATCACAGTGCGCATGCGCCGGTCTCCGTGATGGCTGCTTGATCGCGGAGCTCCGGGCTATCCCACCACCGAATGCCCTAAGAAGCAGC
>BLSH010447878.1:234655-255258 GCA_018402905.1 Glandirana rugosa | reverse complement strand
TTTTCTAGTTGGTCAATGTAAAGTCGACTTGAAAATTTTTTAAACACTTGAAGGTTTTAAACCTTAAAACCTTGACCTAAAGGATACATTCAGTTACCCTGAGATTTGTTTCCGAGGTTTTTGCACACATAATGTTTCTTTGTTTACTGTGGTTTAAAAAGTCTTACTAAGTTCTTTATGGACCGTTGGGACCTTATTATCCCGGTTTTGTCACATTCAGTGAAGGAAATTGGTGAAGTCGGGGCCTTCCTAAAGGTCGAAATCCTGGCCTCGGGAAAAACGCTAAGCCGTGACGCAGTGAAATTGACTGTTAACGCGTCAGCACGTCGCATTTTTTTTGGATTTGTATTTTAGCAAAAAGTAAGAAATTTGTTTTTTTTTTGCAAAATTGTCGCTCTTCTTTTGTTTATAGCGGCGATCAGAAATGACGCAGCGGTGAGCAAATACCACCAAAAGAAAGCGCTATTTGTGGGAAAAAAAGGACGCAAATTTTGTTTGGGTACAACGCTGCACGACTGCGCAATTGTCAGTTAAAGTGACGCAGTGCCGAATCGCAAAAAGGGCTCCGGTCCTAAAGCTGGAAATCCTTCCGGGGCTGAAGTGGTTAAAGGAAGTGACTTACACTGTTTTGGCCCTATTATTCCAGGGTTGCCAGGTATTTCTTGAATCATTCTGAAAAATTTGGTGTCATTTGTTTCTTTGTAATACACACGTTTTTGGAGCCTTTGTTTAGAGTCCCATTGACTTACATAGGAAATCCAGTTCCAAAATTCCAAATTTTGGAAGTTCACAAATTTTTTAAAAGTTCAGCTGAAATGTAACTGGTTGATCTTTTCAGAAGAAGACTAAATTCTAATATTTGTTTTATTTCAGCAGTAAGACTTATTAACAATGTATTTATGATATTCAGAAATATGAATTGCCTATTTATATTTCAGCTCTTTTCTTTTTTGCACTGATCTAAAGCTTGGACTATTCATATCTTAGCTTTGGCTGCTGTGACAATTTTGGAGCCAAGCCATTGCAATAAGGCAAGCTGAACCAATGCAGTGCTGTTCTTTTTGAATGGCACCCCAACTAACCTTCACTAATGCACTTGCTCCTGGTAATACTATGGAAATATTTTCAATGAAAACTGATTCCTATTTTCAATTTGTCTGCACCCCCAATGCATATCAAAGGACACACCCTAGACCTTATAATTGGAAATGGCACTATTGTCTCTGACTGCTCTCCCCATGACCCAGGTTTGTCTGACCATCTGGCTATTCTTTTCAATCTGGAATTAGCAATTGCTAACACCTCCATGTCTCGATCTGTAAATTATCGCAAATGGACTTCTATTGACCAGCCCAAATTTGCTAATTCTGTTATTTCTGCCCTATCCTGCATCTCCCCTTTTGACACCCTTGTTTCATCTTCCCTTGATAACTATGCCCCATTAAAAACTCGAACCGTCTCATTCTCCCATCCGGCTCCATGGTATAATTCTCACCTTCGCTCTATGAAAGCAGTCTCACAGAGACTGGAGAGAAATTGGCGCAGATCCGGCTTCACTGTCCATTATCATGCATGGAAAGACTATATGTGTGTCTATAAGGCTAAACTTGAGACTGCTAGATCAGACTTTTTCTTCCATGCTATAGAAAAAAATCTTAGCAACCCTAGACAACTTTTTTGCACCATCGACAGATTATTAAAACATGACAGACCCTCCACATTACCTGCTTCAACACAGCTCTGTAACACATTCCTAGATTATTTCTCCTCAAAAAATTACAAAATAAGACACCAAATGCTTACCACACCACATGTTTTATCTACATCACTTCCTGACCCACCTAGCTCCACTGGCTCCTCTCTCTCCAACTTCTCTGTACTTAACTCTTCATCTCTAACTAAATTGGTCTCAAATATGAAATCCTCCGCCTGCATATTTGACCCTATTGCCACCCACTTATTTAAATCTTGTTTTAGTTCTCTATGCCCCATTATCCTCAGTATCATAAATGACTGCCTTAGCACTGGTTTTGCACCAACAATCCTCAAAACTGCCGCTATCACCCCGTACCAAAAAACTCCAACATGGCCCTGGACAATTTAAACAATTTTTGCCTAATATCTAACTTACCTATCCTTGCCAAGATTCTCATGCGGGCTGTGACATCTCAGTTACATAATCAACTGACTAACCGCTTCACATCCGCGCTATAGCCGATTGACGGCTACAGCGCGGATCTGCTTTGCCGGGAGATCGTCAATAGACGTCCCCCCCTTCTGCTCATGCCAGGTGCCCACGGGTCGGGTGGACTCGATGTCCACCGGAGACCTGCGATCTGGTCACAGAGAGCCAGAACGGGGAACCTCCGATGTAAACACGGTGGTTCCCCACTTTGTGAGGGGGTATGACAGATCTACTGATCCCTGTGATCGAGATCAGTTAGATCTGTCATATCCCTGTCAGCCCAGCTCCCACACAGTTAGAACACACACAAGGAACACATTTAACCAGTTCACTGCCCCCTTAGTGTTAACCCCTTCCCTGCCAATGACATTTATACAGTAATCAGTGGCTATTTTTAGATATGATTGCTGTATAAATGTCATTGGTCCCAAAAAAGTGCCAAAAACGTTTGACATGTCCGCAGCAATATCGCAATCCTGATAAAAATCGCAGATCGCCGCCATTACCAGTAAAAATAAATAAATAATAAAAACACCATAAACCAATGTCCACAGTTTGTAGGCGCTATAACCTTTGCGCAACCAAATCAATATACGCCGATTGCGATTTTTTTTTTACCAAAAGTATGTAGAAGAATATATATCGGTCTAAACTGATGAATGCATTTTTTTTTATTTTTTATTTTTGAATATTTATTATAGCAAAAGGTAAAAAATGTTGTTCTTTTTTCAAAATCGTCGCTCTTTGTCTATAGCAGATTAAATAAAAACCGCAGAGGTGATCAAATACCACCAAAAGAAAGCTCTATTTGTGGGGAAAAAGGGACACCAATTTTGTTTGGGTACAACGTTGCACGACCGCACAATTGTCATTCAAATAATGACAGTGCTGAAAACTGAAAATTGGTCCGGGCAGGAGGGGGGTTTAAGTAAGCAAGTGGTTAAATAATCTATTTAAACCCCTCCAATCTGGTTTTCAGCAGCTACACATCACAGAAACTGCCTTGGTCAAAGTCACTAACGACCTTCTGTTAGCCTCTGATTTGGGGTCAATAACTATACTTATTCTACTAGATATTAGTTCTGACTTTGATACTGTAGACCACAATCTATTCTCGCCTTGAAACCATATTTGGTGTCTCAGAATTGGCTCTGAAATGGATTAAGTCATATCTCACTGATCGCTGTCACTTTGTTTCTCTTGGTGGATTCAAGTCTGAATCTGGCCCAGTCAAGTACGATGGTCCTCCACTTGGCCAACTGCTTAGATCACATGTGCTCAAGTATCACTTCTATGCTGATGACACTCAGATATACATCCACACTAAACCAGATTCTTTAGTAACTTTGGCTGCTTCTCTCCTATCTAACAGTATAAGTGATATGAAAACTTGCATGGCCCATAATTTCCTTTAATTAAACTGTGACAAGACTGAAGTCATGCTTATTGGCACCCCCCATCAATTACGTAAGGCCATTCCAAATACCTTATCTATAGATGGCACTGTACTTGAGCTTCAGTTGAAATTGAAAAATCTAGGGGTGATATTTGATGCTAGTCTAACCTTTAAGCCACATGTACAAAATGTCAGAACATCTTTTTTCCACCTGAGAAACATTGCTCGGCTGCGCCCATGCTCTCATACACTGTAGCTGAAAAGCTGATCCATACATTTGTGTTCTCCCGACTTGACTACTGCAATGCTCTACTTGCTGGTGTACCAAATCCATCATAAATCGGCTCCAATATGTTCAAAATTCTGCAGCCAGAATCCTGACTAGGTCTGGTACAAGTGATCATATTACCACTATCCTGGAGTCCTTACACTGGCTACCCATCAGGTTTTGCATAGATTTTAAGATCCTCTTGCTCACCTACAAGGCTCTTCATGGCTTGGCACCCCATTACCTCTTTGAACTTTTTTCAACGTACTCCCCCCCTTTGTAACCTCCGCTCCTCAAATTCTGGTCTACTGTGTGACCCCCCTACTCACCTACACTCAATGGGGGAGCGAGCCTTCTGCTATGCTCCCAAACTATGGAATTCACTTCCTAAGAATGTCAGAGAGTCCTCTTCTCTAAACTTCAAATCAAATTTAAAAACGTTTTCCTTTAGATAAGCTTTCACTTAATTGTCCCTCTATCCCTTATGTTATGTTATCCTGTGTATTTCCTGTTATTCTGTGCATTTCTTGTGTTTTCCTTGTAAAGCGCTTTGAGAAGCCACCTTTAAAGGCGCTATATAAAATATCTGTAAACCAGAGAAAAAAAAATCGTCCTGGAAATAAAGATAAAAATTTACTTTTCATGCTCTATTGCTTTTAAACAGTTTTTTTTTTTACCTGGCTTTTGATCAGAGAGAAAATTCTCAAGGTTGAAACTGATACCATTAGTATAAATGGAAAACACTGTGATAAACCTCATTGCTTTTAACAAAAAAATTTAAAAAAATAAACCTTAGCTTTCGCATAATTTTACATAATCAAAATTTATATTTAATAGGAATTAAAATCAATGCACAATCCTTACCATTTCTTACAATTTTATAGGCTGTAAGTTTAAGCTATGTTAACATTAACACTATGCAATATGTAAAATTAATTTAACCATACTGATATAACAAGAGGTAGAATAAGGGTAGCACATGAAATATCAGTAAACCAAGAAAAATAAATTTTTGATGTGAAGACGATAAAAATGTTCTAGGTTAAAAATAGGAAAAGTAGAAACATAGAAAAACATGATATCCAAGCACGATTCGCTCTTATTATTTTCTATTGCTTTAAATTCCTAATGTGCACAAATCTCATATATATTCCTTTTTCACAATTCCTTTTTGATAGCAATCATTGACTACTTATCCCTGGCGTACAATTATACTCTTTGGAGAGCCTACAATTTTAATTTGACTGAATATGTTTATTATTTTTGTATTTCCTGTGAGATTCTGAAGCTGGTTTACGGTTCTAAACCACAAATATACATATGATCACTAAAACACACCAAAATCTCACTGAAAAGCCCCTTTGGCTTGTAAATAGCCAAGAATAAGTCAAAAGACATTTCAGTTGGCATAATTTATTAAGAAGTTTTTGAGGACAAAAAGAAGTAGCTCTGATTGGTTCATTCAGTGAGAGATGTGTTGGCTCCATCCAGTGGCAGACAAGGTCATCAAAGGGATCACATTTGGGCCCTGATTACTACTATCATAATGTAATATATATAAAGTAATATAGCCTTTAGGCTAGAGCAATCCTAGTTAAATTCCTACATAAAGATAGAAATATATTCAGAATTTTTTGAAGACAAAAACAAGAAGTATTGAGTGATTCATCCAAAGAGAGATATGTTGGCTTCAACCAGTGGTAGATAAAGTCAACAATGGGCCCCTATGCAGAAATTACCTTTGGGCCCTAATTATAACTATCATAATGGCAATTAAATATGCTATGAAGGGATTCTAAGCCAAAAAATAAGTTGCACAAAAAGTGTCACCAAATAGTAAAACTAATAGTAATTTTGTAGTGACAGCTGCACTCACAACGTGTCCACATAAACATTATACAAATTAATATTAATTTAAAAAAAGTGTTGCACTATCAATATAAAGTGCATAAATCCATAACAATTAATCAATCAGTAAAACATTCATATATATCAAAAATTGTCAATAAAAATGTGCTGACAAATAAATAAATAATCCAGTAAAGCCTATCAGAAAAAAAAAAGTTAATTTATACTTTTGTATTAACAAAAATCCATATTTCAGTGTGGATAGCAAAATCTTCACACCCGAAAGTGCACAACCAACTCTCAAGCCGCTTACCAGCTACTCTGATTCCAAGAGCTGGCCTGGCTGCACTTTATCCCAGTATCACCATGGGGTGGATGGATATCAGGAGCAAAGCCAAGATATATACTGTGTATATCTATCCATCCATCCATCCCATGGTGATACTGGGATAAAGTGCAACCAGACCCCCATCTTGGGGTCAGAGTAGCTGGTAAGCAGCTTGAGAGTTGGGTGCACACTTTTGGGTATGAAAATGTTGCTATCCACACTTCTCTACTCTTTTTCTGATGGACTTTACTGGATTATTTATAATTTTTTTTAACACATTCTTATTTAAAGTTTTTCATATATATATATATGTAGGGATTCCGCCTAAAGATGGAGTGTTTCTTGTTAAATTTTGTTTTGTTTTTGCAGCTTGGCTGTAGTCAGCCTGATCTTTCTTTACTTTTTCTATTTTCAGTAGGATTATTTCTTCTTGCTGTGGTAGAGTTGATTCTCATAGTTAGTGTGAGAGGTAACAGTGTATGAATTCTTAATATTTTCTACCCTAGCCAATTACTGAGGGTTTTGTTCCAGCGGTGTGGGCTGTGGGAAGGTGATAAATATCTGGAGTGAAAGTCAAAGGACATTGTTGCAAGAAAATTTTATTCAGAAGTCTTTGAATTCAAATCTACTTCCATACCCAAGCTGGTCTCTAGATGCTTTTCCATACTTTATCACGCCACCAATGACCTAGCCAAAACCAAAGGGGTCACTACCCTTATCGCAAGCCATCTCCGCTGGCAGCTTATGGACTCAATTGAGGATAAGGAAGGCCGCTACCTTATGTTGAAAGGCACAATCCTAGGAAGGCCGGTAACTTTAGTGAATGTCTATAGTCCCAATAAAGCACAGATCACCTTCTTTAGGGAAATCACTGAGTTGCTTACAGGATTACAGTCCGGCCTAACTATATTAGGTTGTGACTTCAATCTAGCTCTGAATCCTCTCATAGACACCTTGAGTGGCTCCTCAGTCCTGCCCTACGGAGCACTATGGCAGATTAAGATCCAACTCCAACTCCTCGGCTTACATGATGCATGGAGAGCACAACACCCCAGTGAGAGAGACTTTACCTTCTTTTCCGCTTCTCATAATAAGTATAGTAGAATATATTATCTGTTTGTGTCCCAAAAGGATTTGTCCTATCTCTTGAACATCTCCATTGAAACAATGGTACTCTCTGACCACCACCCCATAACGATGACCTTGACCTGTCCGGGAAAAATTCCCTTTTCTAAGATATGGCGTCTAGATTCCTCTCTTCTGACATCAGAACATGACATAAAAGAAATAGAAAAAGAGTTAAAAGACTTCTTCCTACATAATGACACACCTGGGATGACTCCGCTCAGTCAGTGGGAAGCCCACAAGTGTGTCTTAAGGGGCAAATGCATAGCCCTTAAAACAGCCCTTAAAAAAGCTTGCCAAGCAACCATTGATGACCTATCAAATCAGGTCAGAACTTTAGAATGCATACATAAACAGTCCCGGGCCCAAAGCACCTATCTAGAGCTCATCCAAATCAGACAACCCCTACTAGAGGAACTTAATCGAAAAACTTGCCAAAAAATGTACCCTTTCCCAAAATCTTTACTATGAACACGGAAATAAGAGTGGGAGGCTTTTAGCAAGAGCCCTTAATGCCCAAAAGGCCAATACCAGCGTATACCTACTTAAAGACGCACAAGGCCCCAGTGTATCCGCAAATGAGGATATTGCGGGCCTGTTTGAGCAGTTATACAACCTCCCTTCCCCACCGACCACAAATGGGAAAAAACAACCGCACGCAACCCTCATCCAAAACTTCCTCCGAACATACAGTCCAAAACCTATCCCTGAACAAGACGCAAAACAGCTCGACAAACCCATTTCAGAAAAGACGAATTCAGACTAGTGGTGAAACAGCTTAAAGCAGGGAAAAGCCCGCGCCCAGATGGGTTTACAGCAGCTTATTTCAAAAAGTTTTCCAATATTCTCGCGTCACCGTTCCTGAGAACCTTTAATACTCTACACCCTCATGCACCTCAGCGACACAGACTACTAGAGGCCTATATAGCTGTAGTCCCCAAAGAAAGCAAGGATGCAACAGCAGTTGCAAACTACAGACCTATATCCCTCTTGAATGTGGATATCAAAATTTTTGCTAAAATACTGGCCAACCCCCTCCTTCCCCTTCTGCCCCTGTTGATTGATAATGATCCTGGGAGAGAGGCCAGGAACAATACAACTAAAGCCATCAACACACACCACTGGTTAACTGAGACACGACAGAAAGGTTTCCTTCTCTCACTGGATGCGGAGAAGGCATTCGACAGATTGGCTTGGGACTACCTGGAAGCGGTCCTTGAACACCTAGGACTCGGTAGTCGATCTCTCCAGTTTATTATGTCCCTCTACACAATGCCAACAGCCAGAATCAGTAAATGGCCATATGTCAAATGCCTTCTCCATCCACAATGGGACCAGACAGGGTTGTCCCCTTTCCCCGATCCTTTTTATCCTCACCCTGGAACCACTCCTGCGCTGCCTTAGAGCTAACCCCGATATTCAACGAATATCAATAATGGACCGTACATACAAACGTGCGGAATATGCCGATGATATCCTTCTTATACTTCAAAATAACTCTTATTCGCCATACCGAGTTTACTAAAGGAATTTGATTTCTTTCAACAAATATCTAATCTTAAAATAAATTTTACTAAATCTCATGCGCTAAACGTAACACTTTCAGATGAGGAGGTAACCCAATGTAGCACGAACTTCCCTTTTAAATGGCAACCCCATGCGATCACATATTTAGGTATACAAGTGATGTCACACCTCTCTGACTTATTCCAAAAAAAAACCTACACATCCTTAGATCAATCATGGCCGACCTTAAGAAGTGGGATAGACCGATGTTCTTTTGGTTTGGCCGCGCGGCCATCCTCAAGATGAAAGCTGCTCCAAGACTGCTCTACGTCTTACAAACCCTCCCAATCAAACTTCCCAGCAGCTTCTTTGCAGCTTATAAACGGCTCTGTTTAAATTTCCTCTGAAACAGAAGCATCCAAGGATAAGTTATAATCAGCTCATTAGACCGAAAGAGAAAGGTGGTATAGGACTCCCGGACCTCAAGCACTATTACGTAGCTACTCATCTAGCTAGGGTGATAGATTGGAGAGCCCACAAAGGGATCAAAGACTGGATTGGCCTCGAATCCTTCTTCTCCCCCATACCCGTGAAGCTGACACCATGGATTCTCCCTGATCATCTCCCACACACAATTAAAAAACATCCACTGATCTACCCGACGTTACAGTGCTTCAGGGAAGCCTGCATGAAAGGGAACATCTCGACTACCCCAGGACCCCTAACGCCGATCCGACACAATCCTGCTTTTCCCCCAGGCCTCCATGGAAAATTCCTAGTAGGCATATGGCCGCATACGATCTATGTATACCAATTCTATAGAGGGGACAAGTTCCTTGACCGCACCCAGCTGGCAAATATGGCAAGCACTACCCCTTTCCCCACTGGGCATATCTGCAAATCCACCACTTCTTAAGGGATTCAGCAGGCAAATTCTCCCTAACTAGACCGCTCACGCCATTTGAAACACTATACACTCAAAGCTCTCCTCAACGACATACGATTTCCACAATACACTTGATGTTGTATGCCAACACGCCCCCCAACCTAGGAAAGGCATGTAAGACCTGGGAGAGAGACTTGCAAATGGACATCTCAGAAACCCAATGGGAGCTCATTTATACCTTAGCCCACAAGGGATCGCTCAATGTCACCGTCCAGGAAAATAAGTACAAAACATTAACCAGATGGTATCGTACACCTGCTTTACTGCACAAAATTAACCCGTCCATCCCAGATATGTGCTGGAGATGCCTGGACGATGTGAATACACTACTACACATATGGTGGTCATGCCCCAAATTCCGACCCTTCTGGGCTAAGGTTAGAGAGATCACGGAACATGTAACTACCCTACAGATAGAGCTCTCACCAGCTCACTTAATACCTCACCATCTCCCAACCCCTGTAAACTCGTACTTTAAATCTCTCACCATGCATATGGTTAACGCTGCGAAACTGTGCATACCAAGACACTGGAAGTCTCAGCACGTGCCAACAGTTTCAGAATGGTTCCAGACCATTAATAAAACAGCCGAAATGGAAGAACTAATCCATACAGCTAAAGATACACCAACCAAATACACCCACACATAGGCATGCTGATTACATTTCCTATCCACAGACAGATATAAGGAACTAACAAGACCCAGCTCTTTAAATACGCTAATCTGAGTCTATAGCCCCCCAGTAATTCTGGCACAAATATTCACTAATACCCCCTTATGCCTTACTGAATCTATGGAGGGAAGGCTCCCCGACCCCAAACAGGGATAGAAGTGGAGGACTCCCCCTCAACATTCAAGTTAAATGATCTGACATGGTATAACCGCCACTGACACGAAACGATTCCACCGTCCTTGTAATCAGGACTCTAACCCTCACAACCCAACCTAGGCTGCCGTGGGAACAGGGAAGGTGAGTATCCCCCCTTCCCCCCACCACCGTATTCCCCCTGGATCTCCTCCCCCCCATCCCCTCCTTCCTGGCTATCCCCCCACCACCCCTCTTCACCCCACCGTGCCCTACACAATGAGATGTGCCTATTCACCTTCAATCTAGGACACCAAGCACAAAGCCACCCTAAAGTACTCTTTTCCCACCGAGGGAAAAGAGATTGAGGACAATACATGCCCATTCCACTCCTACACTGAAATATTCCAATTAAACATCTAGTAAGAAGTTAATTCTAGTTTCGTTAATATAGATGAATCTGAATCTGACCCAGGGTCAGGGATAACGTTCTGAGGATGTAAGTTCAGGTGACCGCGAGATGTTCAGGTAATAAGTGATATATATGTTATTTTGTTAGTCAACCATAAGTATACCTCTTATCTCTCTTAAAATCTTGTTTGATCCCATATGCCTACTGTATCATTATGTTCTGTTATAGTTGGATTCTAATGTATAATGTCCTGATACAAGAAGCTATTTAATGGAAACATTACATTACTCTGTACCACCTTTGTAACCTGTTATTTCTAATAAAAACTTTTATTGGAAAAAAAAAGAAGTATTTGAAGATACAAAAAGATTTGAGTCATTCATCCAGTGAGAGATGTGTTGGCTTCATCCAGTGGTAGATAAAGTCAACAAAGGGCCACTGTGCAGAAATTCCAAAATATAGCTATCATAATTACAATGAAATATTTTATGTAGGGATCCTTCCCTAAGCTCTAGCATCTCTAGTCAAATTTAGTCTTGTTTTTGCAACTTGATTGTAGTCAACCTGAGCTTTCATTACTCTTTCTGGACTCAGCAGGATTAATTCTTCTTACTGCTGTTGGAGGTGAAAAGGGATTATGAATTTCAGCTGATCTGCCTCAGGGTATATGTGAATGGGAGGAAGATGGCTGCAAGTATAGAACATCTTTGGAGATGTCTTATGTTTAGAACGGTGTCCAGTGAAGAGCTTCTAGCAAGAAGATCTCACTGCACATGCACACAAGAGCTTAAATTGATTTAAAATACATCCATATCATCCTCCTAATATTTACTGTAGCCATAGCAATGCATTTGGCTGCTCTTAAAGTGGATGTAAACTAGATTCATGAAATTTGAGTGGGGGACATATACAGTATCTCGCAAAAGTGAGTGCACCCCTCACATTTTTGTAAATATTTTATTCTATCATTTCATGTGACAACACTGAAGAAATGACACTTTGCTACAATATAAAGCAGTGAGTTACAAGTTGTATAAGAATGTAAATTTGCTGTCCCCTCAAAATAACTCAACACGCATCCATTAACGTCTAAACCACTGGCAACAAAAGCAAGTACACCCCTAAGTGAAAATGTCCAAATTGGGTTCAATTAGCCATTTTCCCTCCCCGGTGTCATATGACTCGTTAGTGTTACATGGTCTCATGTGTGAATGGAGAGCGGGTGTTTTAAATTTGGTGTTATTGTTCTCACTCTCTCATACTGGTCACTGGAAGTTCAACATGGCACCTCATGGCAAAAAACTCTGAGGACCTGAAAAAAAGAATTGTTGCTTTACATAAAGATGGCCTAGGCTATAAGAAGATTGCCAATGCACTGAAACTGAGCAGCAACATGGTGGCCAAGACCGTACAGCAGTTTAACAGGACAGGTTCCACTTAGAACAGGCCTCACCATGGTCATCCAAAGAAGTTGCATGCGTGTGCTTATTGTCATATCCAGAGGTTGTCTTTGGGAAATAGATGTATGAGTGCTGCCAGCATTGCTGCAGAGGTTGAAGGCAGACTAACGACATGGATTACTGGAACCATGACCATGTGTGGGGGCAATCAGGTGAGGAGTACAAAGACAAGTGTGTCTTGTCTGCCGTCAAGCATGGTGGTGGGAGTGTCATGGTCTGGGTCTGCATGAGTGCTGCCGGCACTGGGGAGCTACAGTTCATTGTGGGAATCATGAATGCCAACATGTACTGTGATAAAGCAGAGCATGATCCCCTCCCTTCGAAGACTGGGCCGCAGGGCAGTATTCCAACATAACAACCCCAAACACACCTCCAAGATGACCACTGCCTTGCTAAAGAAGCTTAGAGTAAAGGTGATGGACTGGCCAAGCATGTCTCCAGACCTAAACCCTATAGATGGTGGCCACACAAAATATTGATACTTTGGACATTTTCACTTAGGGGTGTACTCATGTTTGTTGCCAATGGTTTAGACATTAATGGCTGTGTGTTGAGCTATTTTGAGGGGACAACAAATGTACACTGTTATACAAGTTTTACACTCATTACTTTACATTGTAGCAAAGTGTAATTTCTTCAGTGTTGTCACATGAAAACATATAATAAAATATTTACAAAAATGTGAGGGGTGTACTCACTTTTGTGAGATACTGTATCTGCAGTGTTTTCTCATCTCTCTTCAAAGCACTAAGTCCTGTGGCTTTCTCCTGCTCCGTTCTTCTGTTATCAGCATGATAACTTCTGACTAGTTCTCCGACACAAGAGATAAAACCAGCCTGAAATTTGTGTCAGGGTGGGTGCTATAAATAGATTAGCAGAGAACTGGTCTATTCATAGCACAGCTCTGCAAGTCTCTGTCTATGTGGAGTCTTTCCTCCAATCAGCTGTCTCCCAGTGTAATCCAAGACTACGCTGCTACTGCTGAATGGGGAAGTGAACATCCTAACAGGACACACACTTTCTAAATAGTATATAAAGCTGAAGACAGCAGGTATATATGTAATTCTTATATTGATGTATCATCTGAGGCTGTTCACTTCACTGGGTATAAAAGAGGATTTACATTCACTTTAAGACTCTACCTACATTGTCTGATATTACAAAACTGGAGCTAGATTATTCTTCTTGGGTGTCCCTAAACATTTCTTTTACTCTATCATGAGCCAAGGATTTTTCCCTGAGTGTGAAATGTTAGCTCGCCACAGTACTTTAGCGTTAAGTCTCAAATGACCTTAGTAAAGAACATTACACATTATATATTGCTCAATGAACTGATGAACAAATGGTTAAAGCCTGACACCTTTCAATCAAAGTAGTACAGCTCTTCCTCAAGGGGCAGGGCAAGGTGACATCTATGTAATACAAAACATACATAAGGCAATTTTCAGGACCTGTGTCCTTGTTTGGGTCACCTGCTGCTGTGTGGAGAACCAAAGGGTGTAGTTCTGATGGCCACCAGTGGGTATCTTCTAGCTGACGGATCATATAGGTTGTTAGGCTGCACCTGCTGCAGTGCTTCAGTATTTTCCCTGAAAGCCGTGTCCCTGCCTGAGTCTGACCTGTTCTAATCCTTGATCCTGAATCCTGACCGAAGACCTGACCCCTGAAACCTGCTTCCTGCTCCCTTACTCACCTTCTGCACCCAGTAACCTGGCCCCCTGTTCCCCTTATCTCATGTCCCCCTGTTTTGCTTGTATGTGTTTTCTACACTTGTGTTTAGTTAGATAGTTAGTTGTTTATTTTGGGTTTGCTGTGTTACATTATCTTTCACTTGCTTGGTTATATTTTACAGGTGTTTGGTGTTGGAAGTGTGTCATTTTCCTAATAAATATATATATATATATTCACTCAACCATCTGGTCCTGATTCCTATAAGTGCAGCCATTTGATCTGATCACCTCTACTGGATGCCTGCATGGGGTATCTCTGACAGCAATGAAGTAACAAACAACACAATGATAGAAAATACAGTCAAAAAATAAATCTCCATTGAGGATCTCATAATATACTCACAGCTAATGTGCATCACTGCTAAACACAAGCCCAAACCAGTTAAAAGGAAAGGTTCTTTCTCTGGACTACAGAGCATGAATCTGGCTCAGGGCACCCGTGAAAACTCACAAGAAATCACACGGACTCAATATATTGGCAAGGAGGGCCAAATATTAAACAATACTGACCATCACAAAAATGAATGGCAAGGGCATTGAAAAGGCACCAAATTCTCCAAACTTAAAACCATCAGTAAGGTAAATTCCTCTCCATCATCCTTCTAAGAAAGTGAGCAGAGAGTGATCACAAATGTATATAAAACAAAATTACATTTGAAATCAACTGGTGCCTAGGAAAAAATAAAAAAATATAAGAAGTGTGCATCAGTGTCCTTATTCACATGTACAAAGCTAGTCTCCAAAAAGCATCTTTCAGCACAGTTCCAGGGTTAAAGCCAGGACTGGGACCACGCCCCCCTATAAATAATCCAGTGCACAGCTGCAGTCTAATTAATTAATAAGAGGCATCCTCCCCTCCCCACCAATCTGGGTGGACTGCAAGGTGCAGTCCATGGCATCTAAATGATGCCTGCCATGTGATTTCTCCGACAACCTAGGAGGGAGCATAAACACCCGCTCTCTGGCTGCCGCTTCTGCTACAAAAGCATGACATGATGACGTCAAGGCACATGTACAGTGCCAGCGTGTGATACACTGACATCACTTGCTTACACAAAAATGGTGCTCCAAAAATGGTTGAAAAGTAGTGGCATCATTAAAGCCAGGAGGGTTTGTTGCTTTAGGTCTGTGTATCCATTCTTGTTCCAATTTCTAAAGGTTTTTGTTCCATTTGCCTCCCTTTGCTGGAATATGTACTCGGTCAAGAACAACAAATTTAACTGTAGTTATGGGTTGTGGCTACATGCCTGCCTACTGGTAAATAATGATTGCCCACCTGCATGCTGTGAGCATGTTTTTATACCCTACACCAGAATTCCTGCTTGGTTTTCCCAACATAGAATGTCCCACACTCACAGGACATGAGATAAACTACTCCTCTAGTTTGACAATTTGTGAAATGTTTCAATTTGTATGTCTTGCCATTGGGTAATACAACAACCTTCTTTTTGTATATAAATGGACAGTAGAAACAGTTTCCACATGTGTAGGGACCTAATGTTCTACAGGGGTCTCCCCTTGAATCCCCCTTAAATTCCCTATGTACCAGCTTATCCTTCATGGAGCTTGCTCGGCTGAAGGTAATTGAGGGGACTGGCCCAATAAATTCACATTTGTAAGTCTCACTGTGGGGTCACTCATCAAAAATGGCCAGTGTTTTATAAGAACCCACCTGATCTCATCATGTTGGTTACAAAAACGTAGGATGACATGGATTTTGCTCAGATTTTGCATGAATGCATTTAAGCAACAATTGCCTTGCAATCAGTTGCAATATATAATAACAAGGATACCGCGCTCACACCATATATATGGTTAATGGGCCAATTAAAGGGTCAAAATTAGACCTATATCAGGCCGCTAATTAACTAGCATACAATTATATGTTCAACTTAGATGTTTACATGACATTGAGATTATGAGGTAAACAAAATATATCTGTGCCCATAACTGAAACAATAATCACATAAAAATATATAATTGCGCAATAAAAAACTAGTGATATCACAAAGTGAAAAATGTGAAAGAATATTGAGCTCACAATTAAATGGGTGCTCTGCCTGCATCAAACCACTACATGTCAGGCGTGCATAGAAAGATAACCTTCACACTAATAGTGTGAGGTTTTGAGTGTATAACAAATAAAGTCCTTTGAACACAAATTATTAAAATACATAAGTGTGGATTATCTAATTAAGTAAAGAAGAGAACCAAGAGTCCAAATAAATCCATAAACGGCAATAGTGACTTTGCAAGTGGCGATAACAGTTTAGCTGATTAAAGTGTAATAGCAGATCCTTCACCGTTTGCACCCAGTGAGATTTCCTACTCACCAAATGCCATGGATTCTTATTACGGGAATCAGATGAGCCAATACTGGATAATGATCTCCACAGACCTCCCTGGGATCTGGAACAAAATCCTTCAGATACCCGATCACTGTAAATAGTTACTCACCTCCCACATAGGGGCGGGAGTAGGAAGAAAGTGGAGCCAGCAATGGTGAAGTACGTCTGGACGTTATTTATTGTATTAAAAGGTTACATAAAAAGAATTGCTTACAATAGTGATAGCCAAAGCAGGGGACGCCTCCTGCAAGCCACCTGCATAAACAAGCAGAGATGACAATCGGATCCCACATTGCCCTTACGCTGCGTTTCGTCAGCAGCGTGCTGATGTCTTCAGAGGGTAATGTGGTACAGAGCGTCATCTCCACATAAATACAAATCACCGCTCTGTGGTCGGCCAATCACGGACCATCCGGGATCCCCAGCTGATGGAATAATTATTCACAGACCCGCCTCTGTTACTGAGAACAAAAGGTGTCTGCAAAGGATGTAGCACAGGGGAAATGGTACGGAAAGAGCTGGCTCAAAAATTATTTTTATCTGGGAAAATGAATTATATTCTATATTACACTGCAGTAGGAGTTATTTATGGATACTTTTATTAAGTGCATTGATAAAATAAAAACTAAAAATAAATATATATATAATAAAAATATATATATATATATATGATAAAAATGTGTTGACTTTGGATAAAATATTCATTGCTATTAAAACAAAATACATACCGTATATACTCGAGTATAAGCCGACCCGAATATAAGCCGAGGCACCTAATTTTACCACAAAAAACTGGGAAAAGTTATTGACCCGAGTATAAACCTAGGGTGGCAAATGCAGCAGCCAGAACACAGGAATTGTAGCCAGAACACTGGGACAGGGAGCCAGAACACAGGAATTGTAGCCAGAACTCAGGGATTGTAGCCAGGACACAGAGACTGTAGCCAGAACACAGGTATTGTAGCCAGGACACAGGGATTTTATACAGGACACAGAGACTGTAGCCAGAATACAGGTATTGTAGCCAGGACATAGGAATTTTATACAGGACACAGACTGTAGTCAGAACGCAGGTATTGTAGCCAGGACACAGGGATTTTATACAGGACACAGACTGTAGCCAGAACACATAAGGGATGAGTAAGGTAGATTCACATTAAACAGAGCCGTGCTGCTTCTAAGAGCCGTTCTGTGCTTTGTAAGTGTGATTAAACACATTGGAATGCAAAGAATGCTGAGAGAGAGCTGCAGCTCTTCACAGAGATCAGGAGGTGGGCGGGACTGAACCGCTAACATCAGCTTGTCCCGCCCACCTCCCCCACCTCCCGCCATCAAGCTGAGAATCTGACACCTCTCTCAGCATTCTCTACATTCCAATGTGTTTAATCACAGTTACAAAGCACAGAACGGCTCTTAGAAGCAGCACGGCTCTGTTTAATGTGAAACTACTGATCACCCACAGACACTGACTCGGGTATAAGCCGAGGGGGGTCTTTTTCAGCACAAAAAATGTGCTGAAAAACTCAGCTTATACTCAAGTATATACGGTATATGGATAAAAATGAAAGTCACTATTAATATTTGGAGTTGAGTATAAGAAAATGTCATTGTTGGCGACAAAAAGACATGCATGGGACGACTTATATGGGACAAATCAGTTGCAAGTCTTTCACCACCTCAAATCTATCTAAGTCCTGCTGTGGGCAGAAGCTGAGACCTCAAGATAATATGCTCTGCTCAGTTACTGTTAGATTGTGAGACGATTGATTTACTATGTTTAATTGTTATAAATATGCTTTATTCCCTCCTCTCCCTGATGGGGAACACCCCCCCCCCCCAGTGTGAGACCTATGACGGTTGTGATTTATGTGTATGATGTAGGATGAAGACTTAGAATCACCTACCACCTCACTTTATGCACAGCCTACCCTTAAGTTAGAGCTGGGAGGGTCGCTGGAGGAATCAATGTGAATGGATTCTGCTGAAGTGTCTATTATGCGCTTTTTGTGGTTTTGTTCCAGAGACCCTCGACTATTACAGCTTCTTTTGTGACGACCACCTCGTTTAGAAAATGTTTTCACATGAATGGAGGAGGAGGAAGAATTAGATAGTAAATAAGAGGCAACTGTCAGGGACTGGATTTGAACCCAAAACCTTTGCTGTGTCGGGCGATGTCACTTGTTGTTGAGCCACCTAGAATGCTGGACAGCTCTCGGAACAATTTCTTGGATGATCCTGCCTTGAGCCTTGTTTGTCTTGAACCTTGACTCTTTGCTCCTCCTATGAACTTCCTGATTTAAGCCATGCGTCTGCACTTCCTGTTTGCCAGATTTAAGCCAATATCTCACTCTTGTCTTCCCTGCTGCCATCAATATTTTGTTACCACTCGTTATTGAGCCATGGTTAGTTTCTCAACTACGCTTCTGCCTGATCCAGCCTGCAACTACTCATTGCTGACCTTTGTCTTGTTTAGTGACTACGCTTCTGTTTGATCTTTACCTGCTTATTCGCTACTGGACCCCAGCTTGCTCACCTCCTTGTGGGCCTGAGGACTGTGACCTGGTACTAACATGCAGCAAAATGAATCTCCACCATCAGGGGCTCTGGTCTACACAAGCTATTACTTAGATTTTATGTCACAGATGAGCCCGCATTATCCACCAGAGTGCCTGGCTGTGTACTTATTCTGTTGGTCACTGGTAGTCCTGCTACAGCTATAGCAACTGGTCTGTGCCTGACCCCTGATTGTGACAGCAACATTATTAACCTTTTGTTCTTTAAGATTTCTTTCACTGAATATGCAGACTGAGCAGTGGCCCATTTGTATGCTTTTCCCTCATTAAAAGCCATCTTATCTCTCCAAAATGTAATTTATTTCTTTTGAAGGATATTTTTATTAAAGCTTACTAAACCATCTTTTAATTGTATGTCCAATTCCAAGTACAGAGAATGTGTTTTGAATGGAAGTAATTGCTTCTCAATACATTTAATATCCTTATTTAACATATTTATTTTATTATTTCCTGAATGATTTTGATTCTTTTGTGATTGCTATGGATCAAGTTTTTGATGATCCTAACCACAGCCTTACTGCTGAAGCATAGTGCACAGTTTACAACAGGGTAGACGCTACGTTGAAGAGTACATAGCTGAATCGCAATGCTGGATTTCAGATAACACTTGGAATTCATCAGGGCAAAAAAACTCAGGCACAGACTGGCTATATGGGCACTACCTGAGGGCCCAGGCCAGTAGGGGGCTCCAGGAACAAGGCCCTCTTTTCGCACCCCTGGCAGGGCTGCCAATAGGGAGTACCACCGGTCCTCCTGTAGGGGGGCCCAGACAGCAGTGCAAACCCGTGTGGTGGGGCCGGGCAATTACATGTGGATGTTCTATGTGGCTCTCTGCAGCAACTGAAAGACGGTTTCTCTCCCACCCGCTGGCTTTCAGCTGGTGCAGGGAGAGACATAGGACATCAGTATGTAATTATCCCCATGCCAATCCCCAACAATGTCCTGCCCACACCTGACTACCCCTGCTGTGTGCCCCCTGTGCGTCCAGGCCCCCTTTCCACAGCGCTGCTGGCTTCCCTCTGCAGTCGGCTGCTGCCGGTACACAGGGGAAAGTTCAGGATGGAGAGCAGGAAAGGGGCTGGTAAATGTGTAATTTACCGGCCCCTTCCTTTTCTGAAAAGACATAGAGAGTGAGAGGTACCCATCACTCCTGTGTCCAATCATAACTGAAGCATAATAAACTATGTTTACTATGTTTTAGTTTATGAATAGAGTTGAGCGAACACCTGGATGTTCGGGTTCTGCTGGTCCGTCCGAACTTCGGGACAAAGTCCGGGTCCGGGTCCGGATGGAACCCGAACGATCGCACGGACAACGAACCCCATTGAAATCAATGGGGACCCGAACTTTTAGGCACAAAAATGGCTGTAGGAAAGTCATGGAAAGCCCCAGAGGGCTGCAAAAGGAAGTAAAATGGGGGTAAGGGTAGGGCAAGTGCCCTACAAAAAAATGGGGACAGGGAAATAACTTTAAATATTTTTTAAAAAATAAAAACTTAAAAAATGCAAAAATGGAGGTGAATGTGGATCATCTTCAAACTGTGTCTGAAAAGTATTAATTAATGGTAGAAGCCATATAACTGTTCTAAAATCATCTTCAAACTAGGGCAAGTGCCCTACAAAAAATGGGGAGAGGGAAAATAAATTAAAATCACATTTAAAAAATGAATCTT
>BLSH010447878.1:198051-210990 GCA_018402905.1 Glandirana rugosa | reverse complement strand
TTAACCTATTGAACGGCCGGACGACGGTGGACTACCTGACCCCAGCAGGGTTTGACTTCTTTGTTTTTCCGTGTTTTCCCGCGTGACCGGATCGCGTAATAGGAACTATTAACTCAAATAAATTTTTGTATTTTTGTATGAGTGTTTGTCGAAGCACGTTGTCCGTTTTTGTCATAACCTTATCCAAGGTGGCAGTTGGCAGAGGCTGACCACCGGACCTACCCTACCGACTACGCAAAGTTCCGGCATCGGAGAAGTAGTCTCGGAGTACCGATTTCAAGTGTGGATACGCCGATGAGAAAGACGTTAAATCGTTTTTACCGCAATTGTGCCACGATTTGCATTTTTAAATCTGCCTAGTAACAAATCCCCCCCCCCCAAAACAAAACATAAAAGAACACAAAAAGCATATCTGGGTAAAATGTGGTAAAAAAAAAAAAAATGGGGGTAAATTGCAGAAAGAGTAGCCGCATAGGTGTGAACTTTAGCCATGAGGCTCTGATGAAGAGGCTACGGCCTTGAAACGCATCAGCCATCCCATCCAGGCCACCAGTCGGAGACGGTTGACGGTGGAACCTATTCCAATACTGTTTTTGCCTGTTGCACGAAGCTGTTTGTGAGTATGTTTTTATGTTTTTAAATAAACTCAATTATCAAGGATAATGCGCTAGGCCAGTGCGCCCTTTTGTGCCTTTTTGTTTCTTCAGTTTGGGACGACCCCAGTCCATCAGGTGGCAGCAGGCCGGCAAGTTATCCAATTTTGAAAAAATTAGACATCCCCTTCCTCACCACTGCAGAGAAGTCATTTCCCTGAAGAGCGGAGAAATAGGACTTTTTTCTTTGCAGGGTTATCAGCCCTGTCTGATCAATATTGCTCCCTCTGTGTTCTTTGTGGAGGTTCACGTTCTCTGTTTGTCTTCTTGCCTTCTGTCACCCAGACTAAAAGTGATGGGAAATCCAAAATTTGAGTTGTGAGAACAAGAGATGTGGAGACACTTGTTCCAATGACAACTGAACAGTATAGTATTTTTACACGGACCGCTTTGTTAGCAAACCACCCAGTCTTTCGTTAAAAAAAAAATTGCCATTTTACCTGACTTGAGGCCAAAGACAAAATGCAGCTTTTAGGTTGACTCTGATACTATCAGTATGAATGGAAAGCATTGTGATAAATCTCACTGCTATCATAGAAACATAGAAACATAGAAAAGTGACGGCAGAAAAAGACTGAGTAGTCCATCGAGTCTGCCCCTTTTTATTTATTTTTTATTTTTTTTTAATTTTTTTTTTTTTTTTATTTTTTTTTTATTTTTTTTTTTTATATATTTTTTTTTACATTAACCTTGTTGTTTGACTATGGATTTATGGTTATCCCAAGCATGTTTAAAGCCATTTACTGTTGACTGTCTCACTATCAACGGCTAAATAAAGAAAACAAAAAGAAGACCTTATCTTACTGTAACTTCCGAAAATCAGCATGCATCTTTAATAGGATTTATATTCAGTGCATAATCAATACCATTCCATATACCTATTTCTATGTGCAGACTGTTTCTTTTTCCATCCCATGAATATACTGTGCAGTACATAAAAACAACAATAGCAAGAAGTAGAATTAAAGGAAAATCTGTAAAATAAAAAAAAATTAAAAACGTAATTAAATGTATCAAAACACAAAACCCAAAGAAAGGGGATAAAACTACATTGAAAAGTCTGGTTATAATGACTGATACCCTTGAAAAATATGTGCTCCAAGCATCATTTGGTGTTTTTTTTTCTATATTAATGTTCACAAAACGTTTATATGTTCTTGCTTCACTAATAACAATGTTGGTTTCATATCCCTTGACTGCAATTAAAATACTTTGGAGATTCTACCATTTTAATTTAACTAAATATGTTTAATATATTTTCTCTGGGATTCTAAAACTGGTTTAGGTTTAAAAACCTTACATTTATTCTTTGTTACCAAATACATACAGAAGTCGCAATAAAAAGCTCTAAAGTTTGAATATGGCCAAGTATCAGTCAAAGGACATTGGTATGTGAAAATAACATTTTAGGCTCGGCTCACTGCCGCGACTTGAGATCCCACTTGTGAGACTTCATGAGAAGGTTTCTGAACTACTTCAAGGCAACTTCTATCCGCCTTGTGCCCAAAGACTTTAATGGAAGTTGCCTCCAAGTCAGATCCTCATCTTAATTGATGTAAATTGGATATGACATTCCAGAAAGATTACACAGGCATTCCCTCAAGCTGCCTTTAAAGTCGCGCCGAAGTCACGCAAAAGTCACGCCAAGTAGCGCCGTATTCATGCCAAAGTCACGCCAAAGTTGCCTGGCACAGTAGCACTGTAAGTTGTGTGACTTTCAGGTCATGGCAGTGTGAACCTAGCCTAAAGTGGTTCCAAAAGTACACGTTTTTTTTCACCTTAAAGTGAAAAATCTGTAAGGTAAACTCATTCAGAGAATACAAAGCTATGATTGGCCAAGTGCTGCACAGCCTGATTCAGTTTTGCTACAGGTGTGAGATGGAAAGTTTTCATCCCATTGTTGGAACACAAGCCTGTAAACTCTAACTGAGGCTACCTATTGTTTGGCACACCTATTAGTGTAGAGAATAGTTCATTTGCGCTATTTTTAATATTTGTGTATATGTGTATATTTTCCTTCTTGCTTAGTGTGTTTTGTTTATTACAGCCATCCATCTCCAACCACGAAACCTGAGGAAGCAAATGTTGTGAAACGCGTTGATTCTACACACTGGTTATATATTGTCATCATTTGTGACAACTCTATGATGCAACCAGATTGTCTTATGATATGTTTTTATATTTGAATTAATAAATATATAGTTATTCATTTTTTTTTTCTATATTCCAAAATGTTAAGCACATGCAAAGTCCCCTTGTGAGTGGGAATTCTACTCCTTTAACACCTTCCCGCCCGACATATAGTAGAATGATGGTCGGATGGGAGCACTGTTGCCTAGGACGATGTCATATGACGTGACCCGCTGCCAGTGTCATATGATTGCTGTGACCAATCACAGCAGATTACATGACAGTTGTACACAATGGATGGCTTCCTTTTATGCTATCCATTCTGTTCAATTGTTTTGCTAGCTGTGAGTAGTCACCGTGATCACATGGTACAGATGGGGCCAATCACAGCCCATTAGTACCATGTGAAAAATGCCATGCCTCTTAAGCCTCGTACACACAGGGCGACAATCGTATACAACAGGTCTTATGAACGACCGTTGTATGCTAAATCGATCGTTCGTATGCGTGATTAGAACAGCCGACATACGACGGTCGTACAAGGGGAGTTATATGAGCAGACTAGAAAAGTTGGTCGTACCAACAAGCGGTCATACGACCGTTGTATCGTGTGTACAGAGCAGTTGGTACAACAAGTTGCATTGTGCAAAACACGCATGCTCAGAAGTCAGGAACGGCCGGATGCTAATTACATGCACCCGAACGTTCTTTCTGTGGTCGTACGATCGTATAATGCAGTCAGTATGCAAGTTACATTATCCAACATACGATTTGAGACGATCATAAGTATGATCGTCGTCCCGTGTGTACGAGACTTTACTAAATAGCTTGGACTACCTACTTTCCAAAAAGGGGTAATTTGAGGGGTATTTGTACTGTGCTGGCATTTTCAGGCCTCAGGAAATGAGACATCAGGATTGATCAATTTTCAGTTATGTACCATAGTTCGTGGGCTCTATAACCTTCCTACAGACTAAATAAAATACCCTAATTTGGGTTATTTTCACCAAATAAATGTAGCAGAATATATTTTGACCTAAATGTATGAAGAACAATTATTTATTTGCAAAATTTTATAATATAAACAAGGTCTTTTTTAGTTTATTTAACTATTTAAAATTAAAAAAACCCAGTGGTGATTAAATTCCATCAAATCTCTATTTGTGTGAAAAAAATGATTACAATTCCATTTGGATACAGTGTTGCAGTTTTCACCAGAGTATTGGACTGGTTCCATCATTCTTCCACTAAGATATGGGGTTCATATGGGAGCCATATGAACCCCATCAACTTATGTGCCTTTCCCTAGATACTGCATACATTACATAGTGATCCCCTATATCTAATAGACTTCACCCATCAGATGCCTTGAATTTGGAACCACTTACTCTTCACTCTAAAGGCCCGCACACACGGTCCAATTATCGGCCGAAAATTTTCATACAACAGCCTGTTGTCCGATAATTTAACCGTTAGAACACTCCATTCGACAGCCAATTTTCATTTATCGTCCAACAAAAGCCAAATTAGTTGACTAGAAAATTTTTGTCTGCCGACAAGGCCACATCCGCTTTTCGACTCGTCTGTACAGAAGTTGGGCAAACAAAAGTTGAAAGTACAAACACGCATGGTCGGAACCCAGGAACACCCGAAAGTGTTTGGTCGTGTAAACCTGCGTTCATAATTCACATTCAACTGAACTTCCTCTTTATACGCTCGTAGCATGTCACTACATTTGCCTTTGTTGAACAATAATTTTACTGCCATCATTACATTAGACAAAATCGCGGACAGCCGATTTCGGACGTGCGGTCGTACGACAATGGCAGTGTGTGTACGAGGCTTAAGTCTATCTCATTACTTAAGCCCCCTGACTCCTTTTTTCAGTAATCCAGCTTTTCTGCTGGATCTTCACTCTTGGACCTTGGAACAAGTAAGATCATTAATGGCTTTCCTAGGTGCTACAATTTGATCCATCACTGACTACAGCTAACCCATCTAACACCTTGCCAACCACTCCTTTACAATGGTTACAGAGGCAGCAAGTTCTCTCCTATCCATGGACCAGCTCTAATATTACTGCTGACCCCACCAATTTTGAATCTCTCCTCCTACAGAAAGACCTCCCGACACTAGGGGTGCGCATCTTCACTGGTCTCACGATTCGATTCGATTCCGCAATGCATCACGATGCATCACGATTACTACCCAAGTGCCCATGGTTTTCAACTTTTCATCCAAAAATTCAACAAGCAGTCTGAAATTGAAGAACTATATTTCTTTTCCTCTGCTATTTTTAAAAAAAATACACTAACCTCAGTTCCCTGTGTGCATATAGCAAAGTCTGAAGAAACAGTGACCACAGCAGACATCCATACATTGCAACAGTATATATTTAGAACAGTAAAAAATACTATGACATGACATTACTGTTGTATAGTGTTAGCTAGTAGCTAGCTATGCAGTTTACTAGGCAGCAAAGCAAACTGGAGGACAAGCGCTGGCTTGGTTCGGGTCTGCTCTGACACTCAACGTGAGGAGGACTGTGGAGTATCTCTGCTGGGCCTAGGGACACTCACTGGCTGCACGTGTCTCAGACTCTCAGTCTCCCCTCCTGCGTGTTCCATCTCGGCTCCAGTCCACGCCGCAATGCCGCCACCGCTGTGGATGACGTCAGAAGAGGCGCGGCTCGCCCTCGGCTCCTTTCGGCTGTTTGCAGTGAGCGCGGATGACGTCATCACGTGTGAATCGATTATTGACGGTCGCTGCATCGATGTCGCATCGCGGGCTGTCGAATCGTGATGCATCGATTTAATTCCGCAGCCCTACCCGACACACACTATCTCTCAATTATGTTCTATCTTTATAGGTGTCTCCATGCCTGATCTCCCTGCTTACACACTAACCTGGGAAAGGGAGGAACTCTGAACCAATATCGCTCCTTTAGATTGGGAGAAGTATTTTATTCTGACACACAAATTGTCATTGGCAACCAAGAAACAGGAAAAAGGGTTTAAACTCCTGTATAGGTGCTCTGACCTTATGCTGACCTTATGCTAGGCCTTATGCTAGGCGAAGTGGTAGATGGACGATATCTGTCGCCTTGTATGCGGCCCGAACTTTACCAGCCACCTTGGCACCTTGATGTTCTTGTCCATCAAATTCCTCTATAGGTGTGGTTTAAATAAACCAAGAGGAGAGCACAGTTTTGCTCTGGCCTGGGACTCGGAAGGATCAATCTGAGAGAGCTAATTTTGGTGTTTGGACTATAAAGCAAAGGTTTGCATTCGCTTATGTTTTATGGGCGTCGAGGACCAGCCCTACACCACATAGTGAGGAAATATCTACTGTTTAGTTTAGCGCCGGATGGCAAGACTTTGTTTTCTGTTTTTATTTGTTTTGATGTGCAACCTTTTAAATAAACCTGGCTGCAAATCAGAATTTTATGAAACCTGCTGTGTGAACTGTGTTTATCCCAGGTAAGGTGATTCCCACTGAACTAATCCCTCACTCGTGGCGGACTCGACAGACATTTTTCCTGGAAGATGGAGGATTTCGTAAAAGCCCTGTTGCAGGCCACTGCAACCCAGCAGGAGAGCAATCACCAGCAGCAGGAAACCAATCGCCAAGTTGCACAAGCCATCGCAGCACAGGATAACGGGAATCGCTAAGCCATCGCAGCACAGCAGGACACAAATCACCAGGCCATCGCAGCACAATAGGAGACTAATCACCAATTTGCAGAGGCCCTGCTGGAATTAAAGACGGGGTCCACAGCTCCAGTACCAGTGGAACAAAAGTTGGTAATAGCCAGCTATTATCTGCAGAAGCTGACACCAGCAGATGATGTGGAAGGATACTTAACCACCTTTGAAAGAATCGCTGTGTGGGAAGGTTGGCAAAATGACCAATGGGTGGGACTATTAGTCCCTTTCTTGACCGGAGAACCCCAAAAAGCCTACATTGACCTGGAACCAGACAAGGCCCAGGACTAGGAGACATTAAAAACAGAGATATTTGCATGTCTGGGTGTCACCATAGCAGTCCGGGCTCAACGGGTACACCAGTGGTCCTACCATATGGACAAGCTATCCCGCTCTCAGATGTTCGACCTGGTCCACCTCAGTCATGGGGACCCCAAAACTGCAACCCAACTGGTGGACCTTGTGGAAAGATACACTGCTACTGAGAACTTGTCAAACCCGTCTGTGCCCCATTCCAATGTCCCAAGGAGCGAAAAATCACCCATTGGATCTGGTAAGGCTATTCCAGGGTTCAAGGGTATGGGGAAGAATAAGAAGATGGCTTTTACAACTAAGGAGACTGTGGATTCTAGACCTAGAGACTGGCCAAATAGGTCAGGAAGGTCTGTGAGTCAGTTGAGTGGACTGGGTATAGAACACATACAATGCGATCGTTGCATGCGTTAGGTCATATTGCTGCAAACTGTCCCCTAAATGATGAATCAATGCAGTGGGAAAATGCTTATATGAAAAGACGTATATCTCTTTTTGCGCAGGTTGCATGCACAGCATATGGTCAGAGTCGCATGGAAAAGCATGTGTGTGATTTCTGTTGATGGAAAGCCAGTCACTGCACTGCTTGACCCTGGTAATGTTAGGAGGAGGAGGTGTAGCAACTAGTGGTTCCCAAATCCTATCCCAGGATGGTGCTAGACTTGGCCCATGGTCATATAATGGGGGGACATCTGGGTATGGAGAAGACCAGGTAGAGAATAACCCAGAGATTCTTCTAGCCCGGGTTGTATGCAGATGTCAGAGAATACTGTGAATCATGCCCTGAGTGTCAAATGTTGTCACTGTCGCCCCATTTTCGTAGTCCCCTTGTTCCACTACCCATAATTGAAGTGCCGTTTGAAAGAATTGGCATGGATCTCATGGGACCAGTAGTAAAATCTGCCCGGGGACACCAGCACATCCTAGTAATCCTAGACTATGTGACCCAGTATCCTGAAGCTATGCCCTTGTGAAACACCTCTGCTAAGACTATCGCCAAAGAGCTGCTCCAGGTGTTTAGTCGGGTGGGGATCCCTAAAGAGACCTTGATGGATCAGGACAACCCGTTTATGTCCAGAGTTACCAAGGAATTGTGCTAGTTGTACAAAACCTCCCATCTCCGTACCTCTGTCCACCACCCCCAAAGTGACGGTCTTGGGAAGAGATTTAACAAGACCCTCAAAAGTATGTTAAAAAAGGTGGTGAATAAAGATGGGAGAAATTGGGACTTTTTGCTGCCCTACCTCATGTTTGCCATACGAGAGGTTCCACAGGCATCTACACGCTATTCTCCATTTGAACTCCTGTATGGTAGACATCCCAGGGGACTCCTAGATGTCGGAAAGGAAACACGGGAGGGAGAGTCCACGCCTCACAGAAGCGTCATTGAGCATATCTCATTGATGCAGGATCAAATCTCAGCTGTCCTGCCCCTAGTACAAGAACATATGGAGCGAGCCCAGGAGGCTCAGAGAAAGGTTTATAATCGGGGTGCCAAGACCCAAACTTTCAACCCTCGGGGATAGAGTACTGGTGCTGGTCCCCACTGTTGAAAGTAAATTCCTCGCAAAGTGGCAGGGTCCTTTTGAGCTTAGGGAAAGAGTAGGGGAAGTAAACCACAAAGTTAACCAGCCAGGGAAAAGGAAGCCAGAACAAATCTATCATGTTAATCTCTTAAAACCATGGAAGGACAGAGAGACTTTGTTGGCCGTACCAGCTCCCCAAAAAGACAGGGTACCAATGACACCTGACGTCCCCCTAATGGAATCCTTTTCAGTGGTGCAACAACAGGACGTTAAAGAGTTTGTGACCAAAAATAGAGACCTTTTCTCCTCTTTGCCTGGACTGACCACAGTGATTCAGCATGACATGGTCACAGAGCCAGGTGTTCGCGTAAATCTGAAGCTTTATAGAATACCTGAGGTTAGGCATGTGGCAGTGGCAAAGGAGATACAGAACATGTTAGAGTTGAATGTGATAGAGGAATCCCACCGTGCCTGGTCGAGCCCCATAGTGCTGGTCCCAAAGCCCAATGGCACTATCAGGTTCTGTAATTACGTTAGAGAGCTGAATAGCATTATAACCAATTTTGATCACTTGGGCATTGAGCGCCCTATGTGCCACGCATCCCAGAATATAAATATTTAGAAAGAGAAATTTCCCTCAAATAGATTGGGATTTTCAGGGCACAGATAATGAATTCAAATTGAATATATAAAAATTATTTTTTATTACAATATTTCAGAGTAGAAAAACAGGTAGGTCAAAACAGACAAATAGAGAGATCATAAAAGATCATAAATACATAATACTTATAATCAAAGCAGGAGTGGATTTTTAGGAAAAAACAGCAGCAGTTTACTGTCTTATAGTTTGCATGATTCTTGCCAAGTAGCTCAGTAAGCCCGACATGTTTCAGGATATTCCAATCCTTTCTTCAGGGGCATTCATACAAGACAAGACTTCCACTGCGAAATATATACAGATGTATAGGTTATCTTTCACATTATTGAAAAACATACATATTCCAGTCTGAGTATCTTTATACAAAATTCATTACCTTTCTATGGCGTGCTACACTCCCATCCATCAAAATGGCCACCTAGGAGCCATGAAACCCATGGACAACATCCAACCGTGAGTGGCTAAATGTGCGGGCAAATGGACAGACAGTGTCCCACTGAACTCCCCATGGGAAATTCCAGATGAGCCGAACCTCGGGAAGAATGGACGTCAAATGGCCAGGGTTGTCGAATATTCCTATCAGACTCCCCACGATGAAGGGCAGGATCTGTCCAATCACCAGCTCTATAGCAGAGAAAAAATCACATAGGCTCTAGAAGGGCTCAACATGGCCCCAAAACCACATCCCATTCAAGACATGTAAAGTAGCTTACCCTATATTCGGGATATCAGTCCCATAATGAGGGTGATATGAGGATAACCCTGTATTGCCTCTGTAGCCTGAGAGAGACATGGCGTCCTTCCTTTCTTTTATCTATCCCGCCGCGTGTATCAGCGCGGGAAAAAAGACCGGATATGACGTCATGCGGCGTCGCCGCCGCCGGCGTCATCGTTCAGGGCCGGAAATGGCGTCATACATCGACGCCAAAGACCCAGGAGATTTCCCACAGAGCCCATAATGTATATGTATATAGAGGTGCGCCATCTTGTGGCCATAATCCATATGTCTATGTTTCCCTGTTGAAGGGGACAAGAGCACAAAAGGGGTTGAAAATTTGGAAAGAGCATAAGGGGAAAAAAGAGGTTGTCCTATTCCCGAAGTAAGGCACCACCAAGAGGTCCCAAGGAGTCCCCGAGGGAGGCGTGCGCGGCCGACCCACCCCCAAACCACCACCCAGACCACCCACCCATACCGAAGGATGGGAGGGGGCCGAGGGGGGGGGGAAGAGCTGAATAGCATGTCTAAGTTTGATGCGTACCCAATGCCCCCAGTCGACAAACTTGTGGACAGGTTGGGAGGGGCCGGTACATAACAAACCTTGGCCTAACTAAGGGCTACTGGCAGATACCCCTAATACAGTCTGCCAAAGAGAAAACTGCCTTTTCTACTCCCAAGGGCTCCTTTCAGTACAAGCGTAGGCCGTTTGGTCTACATGGGGCCCCTGCATCTTTCCAGAAATGTTAAGGCCACATCGCCCCTACGCAGCCTCCTATTTGGATGATGTGGTAATCCACAGCCCAGATTGGTAATCGCATTTGCCCGAGTGCAAGCAGTGATAAATTCCCTTAGGGAAGCGGGTCTTACAGCCAACCCAAAAAAGTGTGCCGTAGGCTTGGATGAGGCCAAATAACTTGGGTATGTTATTGGTCGGGGACTGGTCAAGCCTCAGACCAATAAGATCGAGGCAGTTCAAAAGTGGCCCCAAACGGTAAATAAAACACAAGTTTGTGCCTTCCTGGAGATTACGGGGTATTACAGGCATTTCATATCCACCTTAGCCACCGTTGCCTCCCCTCTGACCGATCTGACGAAGAGTAGAGGGTCGGTCATGGTTAACTGACATCCTGAAGTCGAGAAGGCATTTCAGAGGTTGAAGCAAGCTTTTTGTGTACAACCAGTGCTCGTGACCCTGGACTTCACAAAGGAGTTTGTTGTACAGACAGATGCCTCCGAGCTGGGCCTAGGTGTTGTACTATCCCAGATCAGAGATGCTGAGGAGCATCTGGTCGTCTACTTAAGCAGAAAGCGTAACAGACATGAGAGAAACTATGCCATTGTGGGTCTTAGAGGTCCTGAATTACTACTTGTTAGGGAGGCCATTTAAGCTAGTCACAGATCATGCCCCGCTCAGATGGATGTGTGACAACAGGGAAAAAAAATAGTTGGATGACAAGGTGGTTTTTGACGCTATACGCATTGAAGTTTGCAGTGGAACATAGGGCAGGAAAGATCCAGAACAATGCGGTTGCCCTTTCCTGAGTCCACTGTATGGTTGGGACAGTTGCTCAGCCACAGAGGCTTGAGCAGATGGGGGGGATAAATGACGTTATGCAAGGCGAAGTGGTAGACGGATGCTATGAGACGGTTTATATGCATTCATTTGGAATGGTCTACAGCAGGATCCAGCCACTGTGGCAGGGCTGGTTCTGGACCAGATGTTCTGGTCCACCAAAGCCCTCTCCAGGTGTGGTTTAAATAAACCAAGAGGAGAGCACAGTTTAGCTCTGGCATGGGACTCAAAAGGATCAATATGAGAGAGCTAATTTTGGTATTTGGACTATAAAGAAAAGGTTTGCATTTGCTTATGTTTTGTGGGTGTCGGGGACCAGCCCTACACCGTATAATGAGGAAATATCTACTGTTTAGTTTAGCACCGAACGGCAAGGATTTGTTTTCTGTTTTTATTTGTTTTGATGTGCAACTTTTTAAATAAACCTGGCTGCAAGTCAGAGTTTTATGAAACCTGCTGTGTGAACTGCATTTATCCCAGAAGAGGGGATTCCCACTGAACTAATTCCTCACAGTGCCCATCCATCCTCCACCAATTCAATGATATAGTCCTGGGTACTTGTTGACATTGCCATGCAGCCAAAGGCACTATGGTCCACATTTGGTAGAATTGTCCCCCAATTAAAGCATTCTGGTTGCAAATACTCATTCTCTATAGTAAGCTTATGGCGACACACATCCCCATGTCACCGGCACTGGCACTCCTCTACATGATTCTGGGCCCTGTCAAGTTCACAAAGAAAGATGTCTTTAGACACTTTCTAGCAGTGACCAGGATGGTCATTCCCTGATATTGGAAGATGACTACTACACCTCCCCTAGTGAAATGGGCTAATAAGCTGTACTCCATTAGGGACCTTGAACATCTGCTGCCACAGGAAATGGATAGGGAGGATCAGTTTAAACCAAGTTGGACCTTGTGGTCTTTGTTTGGATTTTCCGAAGCCTTCCAGGCTTGAATTACAGAGGATATCCATACAGCATCTTGTGAGCAATGATGGAATGTATAGATCTTGCCTGTCTTCTTCCTTATCCTTCTTCATCTTCCCTTATTTTTCTCTCTCTCCATGCAGTTCTCCTATCTACCTTAAGATATCAGCCAGAGCGATTAAAACATGACCCCTTTGCCAATTAGCAAATATACAGTGCCTTGCGAAAGTATTCGGCCCCCTTTGAACTTTGCGACCTTTTGCCACATTTCAGGCTTCAAACATAAAGATATAATACTGTCATTTTTTGTGAAGGATCAACAACAAGTGGGACACAATCATGAAGTGGAACGAAATTTATTGGATATTTCAAACTTTTTTAAAAAATAAAAAACTGAAAAATTGGGCGTGCAAAATTATTCAGCCCCTTTACTTTCAGTGCAGCAAACTCTCTCCAGAAGTTCAGTGAGGATCTCTGAATGATCCAATGTTGACCTCAATGACTAATGATGATAAATAGAATCCACCTGTGTGTAATCAAGTCTCCGTATAAATGCACCTGCACTGTGATAGTCTCAGAGGTCCGTTTAAAGCGCAGAGAGCATCATGAAGAACAAGGAACACACCAGGCAGGTCCGAGATACTGTTGTGGAGAAGTTTAAAGCCGGATTTGGATACAAAAAGATTTCCCAAGCTTTAAACATCCCAAGGAGCACTGTGCAAGCGATAATATTGAA
>BLSH010447878.1:153817-167924 GCA_018402905.1 Glandirana rugosa | reverse complement strand
ACGTTTTTATTATGATAAAAGGGTAAATGGTTCATAAGTTTAAATCGTCTTTAAACGGAAAGTGCACTTAACTTCACTTAGGAGTTTGTTAAATAACATATTTCTAAGATTTAATGAAGTCGTTCAATAAAAATTCACATATGGGTCCTAGCCATCCTTATACTTCTTTCTTTGAGGTTATCACATTATGTTAGACCTGACTCAAATAATTTTTCAGTTTTTGGATGAATGTTTTAATTTTAGTGTTTGCTCGGAAAGATATTCATAACGGCCCTTTGTTAGCCTAGTGGGCGTGAAGGTCCTAGTATTTATCACAACTCGCTTGGGCCTGACATTGCAAGCCCAGGCATGACTTACCGAACCCGAACGATTTTTGAAATGTCCGGGTCCGGGTCCGTGCCACGGACACCCGAAAGTTCAGTACGGACCCGAACGTTACAGTCCGGGTTCGCTCAACACTATTTATGATCCTGGAAGTGCGGGTGATCCGATTGTTTCCCGGCAATACTTATAGAAAGGCTCGTTTGTGATTTTAATTTTGTAAGTAGGTTTTTGACTTTTTAATAAACTCAGTCCAGATTGTATTACACTATTGGAGTTTCTTTCTTCATATTCCTACCGATCCTGGGTATACACTTAAAAATAACTTGCTGAAGTAATTTAGAATCTTTATACAATAAATTGTTTGAGGATTCACTTCAATTCACGTGAAAGGCAAATTTCTGCTAAATTTGAATACTTGGTAAATGGGAAAATAGTATTATTTTTGCACACTAAGACCTCATACACATGGATGTTAAAAAAAAACAAGCTGTACAGCTAGTACCGATGTCAGGAAAAACCGGCTTTAAAAATGTGATTTTATTGCATTTTTACACATACCATGACGCATACCATGCCGAGTAATGTCATCGCAGCTACGGACACTCTCACAGCCAGAGTCCACAAATCCAGAAGGAAGACTGGGGGAAGATGGAAGCCCTGTAAGCAGTGACAGAGCTTTGTTCTAATGTAAGTATTTCATGTGCTAGTGCTAATGTGAATTGCATAATGTGCTAGTGTGAGATTGCACATTACGTTATACTATGGACTAAAATGGATCCAGAGCAAGCAAAGAGAACTCTTTAAAGCCCAACTCTGGTAAAAGTGTCTGCACTGCATGGGTTAACAGCTCATTTTGTGTAGGGGTGAACACAGAGCTTACACTCACCTGATCCTTCAATCCTCCAAAAAATAGTGCTCCCCCACGTCTATCAGTGGACTTTTCCTAACATCTTTACATCCAAAGCCAGTCTATGGGAACAATGACATCAGTACCAATCCACCGCACCTGACCACTAGACTGGGTGGGAGGGGGGGGGTTAGGCGCCGCAGGGACCGGTCTTGTACTGGGAGGACCAAAGGATTAGTTGAGTATATCTCGGCTCTCCAATGCCCTAGACCAGGGATATGCAGACCTCCAGCTATTGCAAAACTACAAGTCTCTGCCTCTGGGTGTCATGCTTGTGGCTGTCAGAGTCTTGCTATGCCTCATGGGACTTGTAGTTCTGCAACAGCTGGAGGTCTGCTAATTGCATAGCCCTGCCCTAGACAAAAACAAGAAGTTAACCCATGCAGTGGGCTGTGTAAAATAACATTTCCTGGAGTTCAGCTTTAGGCCTCATACACACGGGCGTATCTTTAAAAATAAACAAAACGTTGGGCCGACGTCAAGGAAAAAAAATCGGCGTTTTTCGGCATATGCATCGGCGTTAGTGAGCGTCGGCGTCAATAGGCGTTTTTTTAAAAAATCATCCCTCTGCTATTTTTCAACCTAAAAACGTCGGCGTCAAAAAACGCCGGAAAACGCTGGTACAATATTAGCTGGCATTTGTTGGTGTTTTGTTTCAAAAAATGCCAAAACGTTACAGCCTCAGAACGCGATGGCCGTGGGTTCTACTTTCAGCTCACTAACGCCGACGCCATCTACAGCTCAAAAACGCTGACGTTTTTATGGGGCTTGACTAACATGGAGAGCTGCAAAAAACGCCAGAAAACGCCGGCGTCAAAAAACGTCCGTGTGTATGAGGCCTTAAAAGAGAAAAGCGGATGACTGCATGGAAAATCCAGAAATTTATTGAAACAATCAATAAGTAAAACTATCACAGCCACTCAAAGCATGGAGCAAACTTTGACACATTTTATGCCAGGGGCTGAATATTAACAAGGCACCAACTGAGAGTCATGCCATTTAAGTACTAAATGCTCACAAACAGCATTTTTAGCGTGTTTACATAACCCAATCCACCTATTCCAACCAGGGCAATATTGCCCTACAAAACCCACGCTCTTCCTCCATAACTGTGATGAGAGGGGCGTGTGGAAAGAAAAAAAAAAAAAAGGGGGGAATTTTTTTAAATGATACCCGCTTAGTGCATTCACATACACCCAGTCCTTCATACCACGAACCCCTTTACCCGTCGTGTCCCATGTATTTAACTCTTCTCTTAACCCAGGAATATATACCAGCTTTATAACTTGTAGGCCCACACCCTGCCTCCATTACTGTGAGAAAAAAAACCCAAAAGAGGCACACCAAACCCACTCCCTATAATACATCACATCGGGGGGTTCTTTTTCCACACGCCCCTCCCATCACAGTTATGGAGGTAGAGCGTGGGTTTTGTAGGGTAAGGTTGCACTGGTTGGAATAGGAGGATTGGGTGTAAACAGATCGGGGGGGGGCAATTTTTTTTTTGTGTAAGTGGGGAATGTCTCACTGTAAAATAAGGAAGAGGGGAGGGAGGATGTGGCGGAGAAATAGGGAGAGGAATGGGGAAGGTATTTTGGTATTCCCCTCCTCTCGGGGGGGGTGTTTTTTTTTCTTTCTCTCTCTCTTTTTCCCCTGGGTATCTTAGAAGCGATGGTTTATGGTGGAGAAGGGAAGGTTAATGGGTGTTTTAGGTGTGAAAAGGAATCATTTATGAATATGTATGATATTGAGAATATAAAAAGTATGTTGTAAATTCAAAATTTTCTTTTGAAATGGAGATTCAATAAGGATTATTAATATAAAAAAACAGCATTTTCAGCTGTCAGCTGGGGATTCCTGACCGACAGGTGAATGTAAACAAACTGTGAGGATAGTGGAAAATAAAGATAGTGAAAAAAAAAAAAAAAAGCATTAGGTCCCTCCAAAATACATAGCAGGCATGAAAGTTCTGTTCTGTTTTACTCTATTCTATTTTTTTCTTTTCTATTCTATTCAATTCTCCTCTATTCTTTTCATTTCTTTTCTATTCTATTTTATTCTATTCTTGTTTTCGGATTCAATTTCAAATTCCTTTTTTGAATCCTATCAAATTCTATTCAAATTTGATTTAAATTAGAATTTCATCTGAAATTAGCTTTGTTATTTCAGATTTGTTTAAATGCATTCACTGTTGTAATTCAGAAATTCGGGTACATAAGGTTTTCTTGAATAACAAAAAAAATTGCCTGAATTTTGATTCTGAACAAAATGAACTGTACATGTGCACTCAAGAACTGAACACAGTATTGTAAATGAAATCTCACTAAAGATCTATATAGAGGAATCAGGACCTCCTTCCTCCTGCTGGTAATCCTTCTAGTGATAAATAAATACCTATAAAGAGGAGTCAGAACTTCCTTCCTCCTACTGGTGACCTCTCTAGTGATAACTAATGAACTATATAGAGGAATCAGGACTTCCTTCCTCCTGCTGGTGACCCCTCTAGTGATATACAGTAAAGGCCTATATAGAGAAACCAGGACATCCTTGCTCCTGCTGGTGATCCCTCTAGTGATATAAAGGCCTATATAGAGAAACCAGGACATCCTTGCTCCTGCTGGTGATCCCTCTAGTGATATAAAGGCCTATATAGAGAAACCAGGACCTCCTTGCTCCTGCGGGTGATCCCTCTAGTGATATAAAGGCCTATATAGAGAAACCAGGACATCCTTGCTCCTGCGGGTGATCCCTCTAGTGATGCATCCTAGAATTCTATTTGTAGGTCTGGTTATACTGTTTTCTCATTTTCCAATCATCTAAAATAAGTACCCCAATTTTTTTTTCCTCTGTAAAGTCGACCAACACTGTTCCACCAATTTTGTACTCTCTTAAGTGATTATTTTTCCCTAGGTGCATTATTATAGATTTAGAAACTTTGAACTGCAGTCTCCACTGCTTTGACCAATCTTAACCAGTTCCCGACCACGCGCCGTGTTTTCATGGCGGCAGTCGGGATGCTGAGCGCGAATCGCCGTAAAAAGACGGCGATCTGCAATCAGCCACTAGGGGGCGCGCGCTCCTGAGGAGTGTGCCCGCGGCTTGCTGGCGGACATCGGGGAAAGAACGGGGAACCGACGATGTAAACACGGCGGTTCCCCGCTCTGTTGGTAGAGGCATGAGAGATCTACTGATCCCTGTCACTGGGATCAGTTAGATCTCTCATGCCCATGTTAGCTCAACCCCCCCCCCCACAGTAAGAACACACCCAGGGAACACAGTTAACCCCTAGCTCTCCCCACCAGGTTAACCCCTTCACTGCCAATGACATTTATACAGTAATCAGTGCACATTTAAATTTCTGATCGCTGAATAAATGTCATTGGTCCCAAAAAAGTGTCAAAAATGTCCGACATGTCCGCTGAAATATCACAGTACCGCTAAAAATCGCAGATCGCCGCCATTACTAGTAAAAAAAAAATAATAAAAACCCCAGAAATTAATTCTCACCATCCGTAAACGCGGCCACTTTTGCGCAAACCAATCAATAAATGCAGATTGCGATTTTTATTATCACAAATATGAGGAATTATATAAATCAGCCAAAAACAGTGAAAAAAATGTTTTTTTATATTTTTTTTTTATTTGAATTTTGGCAAAAAGTAAGAAATTTGGGTTTTTTTGCAAAATGGTCGCTCTTCTTTTGTTTATAGTGGCGATCAGAAATGATGCAGAGGCGATCAAATACCACCAAAAGAAAGCTCTATTTGTGGGAAAAAAAGGACGCAAATTTTGTTTCGGTGCAACGTCGCACGACCGCGCAATTGTCAGTTAAAGCGACGCAGCGCCGAATCGCAAAAAGTGCTCTGGTCCCAAAGCTAGAAAACCTTCCAGTTGGTAAGTGGTTAAAGCAATGCCATATCATGTTCCTTGTTATAGATCCCTCCAGGGATATCATCCCTATTACACACCTTTTTGTATCATCAGCCTTGTGGTACCCCACTAGTGACTGCTCTCTGTTCCTATTAGGGTCTAAAAAGCTGTGAGAAATGCATGGAAGGGTAGGGGGAGGAGATCAGAGAAGAAAGTAAAGGGAATGAGGGAGTAAGGAAGGGAAAAGAAAGAACAAGAGGAGGCCTTCCTTCCACCTAGCAAAGGAGGAATAAAGACAGCATTTAACACTTTCAAACCATCCCCAGTGAAGCATTTTTTGGAAAATATAATTTGCACATCCATATTCATCTTGTTGATTTTATAAGATACAGATTGGCATTGCTTACTGTTAATAGGTCTATGATCTATGCAAATACCCAGATCTTTCTCCATCACTCCTAGATTATATGTTGCAAGCATGATTTTAGCGGCCAAATGTATCAACTTACATTTGTCAACATTTACCCTCATTCATCATGTAGTTGTCCAGGTAGCTGCCCAATCAAAAAAAATACATTTAGGTCTGCTTGAAATTTAGAGCCATCTTATAGCGACTTTGTTTTGCTAATAGATTGGTGTCACAATTCAACTCAAAAATGTTAATACCCCTAACTCTATATTATTAGAAACAGGTTAACAAGCAACAGTCTGAACATTGGGATACACCATTAATGAGTTTAGTTTATCTTTTCATGTGACAACACTGAAGAAATGACACTTTGCTACAATGTAAAGTAGTGAGTGTACAGCTTGTATAACAGTGTAAATTTACTGTCCCCTCAAAATAACTCAACACACAGCCATTAATGTCTAAACTGCTGGCAACAAAAGTGAGTACACCCCTAAGTGAAAATGTCCAAATTGGGCCCAAAGTGTCAATATTTTTTTGTGCCCACCATTATTTTCCAGCTCTGGCTTAACGCTCTTGGGCATGGAGTTCACCAGAGCTTCACAGGTTGCCACTGGAGTCCTCTTCCACTCCATCACAGAGCTGGTGGATGTTAGAGACCTTGTGCTCCTCCACCTTCAGTTTGAGGATGCCCCACAGACGTTCAATAGGGTTTAGGTCTGGAGCCATGCTTGGCCAGTCCATCACCTTTACCCTCAGATTCTTTAGCAAGGCAGTGGTTGTCTTGGAGGTGTGTTTAGGGCCGTTATCATGTTGGAATACTGCCTATGTCACAGTACATGTTGGCATTCATGGTTCCCTCAATGAACTGTAGCTCCCCAGTGCATGCGGCTCCAGACCATGACACTCCCACCACCATGCTTGACTGTAGGCAAGGCAGACTTGTCTTTGTACTCCTCACCTGGTTGCCGCCACACACACTTGACACCATCTGAACCAAATAAGTTTATCTTGGTCTCATCAGACCAAAGGACATGGTTCCAGTAGTCCATGTCCTTAGTCTGCTTGTTTTCAGCAAACTATTTGTGGGCTTTCTTGTGCATCATCTTTAGAAGAGGCTTCCTTCTCAGACGACAACCATGCAGACCAATTTGATGCAGTGTGTGGCACATGGTCTGGGCACTGACAGGCTGACCCCCCACCCCTTCAACCTCTACAGCAATGCTGGCAGCACTCATACGTCTATTTCCCAAGGACAACCTCTTGATATGACGCTGAGAACGTGCACTCAACATCTTTGGTTGACCTTGACGGGGCCTGTTCTGAGTGGAACCTGTCTTGTTAAACCACTGTATGGTCTTGGCCACCATGCTGCAGCTCACTTTCAAAGTCTTGGCAACTTTCTTATAGCCTGGTCAATCTTTATGTAGAGCAACATTTTTTTTCAGATCCTCAGAGAGTTCTTTGCCATGAGGTGCCATGTTGAACTTCCAGTGACCAGTATGAGAGAGTGAGAGCGATAACACCAAATTTAGCACACCTGCTCCCCATTCCTGAGACCTTGTAACACTAACTAGTCATATGACACCGGGGAGGAAAAATGGCTAATTAGGCCAAATTTGGACATTTTTACTTAGGGGTGTACTCACTTTTGTTGTCAGTGGTTTAGACATTAATGGCTGTGTGTTGAGTTATTTTCAGGGGACCGCAAATGTACACTGTTATGCCAGCTGTACACTCACTATTTTACATTGTAGCAAAGTGTAATTTCTTCAGTGTTGTTACAAGAAAAGATAGAATAAAATATTTAAAAAAGGTGTCAGGGGTGTACTCACTTTTGTGAGATACTTTATATGCGTGTCTCCATTTGTGCTGCGAGCATGCCACACAGTGCACTTCCAGCGAAGAAACTGGGGTCTCACCAAGAGCCCGGGCCCCACTCTAACGATTGGGACCAGCAACTCCCGATTCTGGGTCACCTGATCACTGTGATAGCCTCTGATTGGCTACCGCAGTGATAAGTCACTGTGAAGTCTGACACCATGTTTTCTCTGAAAGCAAGATGTTGGCAGCGCAGTCAGAGAGGGAGAGTTGGGTGAACCTAGACAGTTTTGGCTGGGCACTCTCTGGGTAGGGGGGCCCAGGTGTGCCCCCTGGATGTTGGGCAGATGGAGAAATGTACATAAACCATAGAAGTACTGGAATCGATATAGCAAAGATTATGTGTGCATGAGTCTGTGATAAAGTCTATATATCATGACGGTGAGTATCCACTGTAGCACTGGCAGGGCTGCACCACTGAGAAGTAACCGAACTCCTGTGGACAACAAAGAACAAGAAAGGGTGCGCCTCTAAGTGCAGTAGTGTTAAAAAGAATTTATTAAGACAAGATTAAAAACTACTCATAATGGTAGTGTGCAGATAAGCGTTGCAGTGTCAGCCACTGCTGGCTATAGTAGTCCTTGGGGGTGCGCTGCTGGGATGAAGTCCTGGTCTGCCTGGCGGTGGTGGGCTGGGGGGGGGCATCGGTGGTTCCCGGCATCTCCTCCTCTGGCTCCTGCGGATTTTGGTGTCCGTTCGATCCGTACAGAGCAGATGGGCGTCTCATCCAATGTGCAGCTGGTAACGGCGACGCGTTGCGTGGCTCCGCCCCTTCTTCAGGCCGTGGTTATGGACTTATGGTGGTGAGGGGAATTTAAGGGAAAAAAGGTGGGAGGAGTTTGTCCTAAGAGACCTCCTCCTCTGGGATGTGGCTGCTGATTGGAGGACGGGTAACAATATTGCAGAAAAATCCGTGGGAAAGGGATTAAGTCTGAATATACATATATGAATGTTGAGCACGTATAAAAATGACAATTATAAAATTATAAACATATATGAAATTTTTGCAGATGTAAAAATATTTTTTTTTAAATATTTCTTAAAATATATAAAAAAATATAAAAAAATGTTGTTTGTTAATGAACTGTAATCAAATTGGGCTGAAAGTGCAGTTGATACATAACGAGCCAAACTGTGAGAGCAGACTGTTAGCCATGGGGTGCCCTTCAACATATATGAATTTTGAACACCTATAACAGTGACAAATATGGATCTAAGTTAGTGCCAGGGTTAGTGTTTGTGTCAGGGTCAAAGGTCGAGGTCAGGGTCATAAGTCAGGATTGGTATTTTTTTTTTTTTACAGAACTTTTTTTTAACCACTTCAGCTCCGAGAGGATTTACCCACTTCCCGATCAGGCCATTTTTTGCGATACGGCACTGCATTGATTTAACTGACAATTGCACAATTGTCATGCAACGCCATACCCAAACAAAATTGACATCCTTGTTTTGCCCATAAATAGAGCTTTCTTTTGAAAGCAAATTTGAAAAAAAAAACAATTTTTTATACTTTTTGCTATAATACATATCCAAAAAAAATGTATTCATCAGTTTCGGTCGATATATATTCTTCTACATCTTTTTGGTAAAAAAAAATCGCAATAGGCATATATTGGTTGGTTTGCACAAAAGCTATCACGTCTACAAAATATGGACTTTTATTACTTATTTATTGATTTTTACTGGTAATGGCGGTGATCTACAATTCTTAGCAGGAGTACGACATTGCGGCAGACAAATATAACCCCAAATGACACTTTTCGGGGACCACTGACATCATTACATTGATCAATATTATAAAAATGCAGTAAATAATGTAAAAATGACACTAACGGGGAAGGTGTTAACACTAGGGGGGCAATCAAGGGGTTAAGTGTGTTCCCTCAGCGTGTTCTAACTGTGGCAGGGACATGACAGATCTCACTGTTCCCGATTACTGGGAACAATAGTTCTCTGCTATGTCCCCTGTCAGAACGGGGTCATGCCTTATTTACATTGGCAGATCCCCATTCTGCCTCTGTACTAGGCGATCACAGGTTGCAGACATTGAGTCAGCCCAATCCGTGGGCACGCTCCTGCGGCACGCAGCGGGCATGCCCCCAATTGCTCATGCATGAACCGCAGTACAGCTACGGTGATTGTGCAGGAGAGCTGACCTGACGGCGGCGGAGATGGCAAGTGGTTAACCACTTCCACACTGCCTACCTTATATTCACGGCGGCAGTGTGGATGTGTCCCGCGAAAAACTCCTGTGGAGTCTGCCCACGGCTTGGGTGGACTTGATGTCAGCCGACGTCCGCCGGCAAGCCACGATGAGCAGCCACAGCAAAAGAACGGCGAACCGCCAATGTAAACACGGCGGTTCCCCGCTCTGTTAGTGGGGGCATAAGAGATCTACTGATCCCTGTCACTGGGATCAGTTAGATCTGTTATGTCCATAACAGCCCAGCCCCCCACAGTTAGAACACACCCAGGGAACACAGTTAACCTCTTCCCTGCCCCCTGTAGGTTAACCCCTTCAATGCCAGTGACATTTATACAGTAATCAGTGGATATTTAAATTTCTGATCGCTGTATAAATGTCATTGGTCCCAAAAAAGTGTCAAAATGGTCCGACATGTCCGATGCAATATCGCAGTACCGCTAAAAATCGTAGATTGCCACCATTACTAGTAAAAATAAAGAAAAAATAAAAACCCCAGAAATTAATTCTCATCATCCGTAAACGCGGCCACTTTTGCGCCAAACCAATCAATAAACGCCCATTTTTTTTACCAAAAATATGAGGAAGAATATAAATCAGCCAAAATCGATCAAAAAATGTTTTTTATATTTTTTTTTTCGAAAAACTGTTTTTTTTTGCAAAATTTTCGCCCTTCTTTTGTTTATAGCGGTGATCAGAAATGACGCAGAGGCGATCAGATACCACCAAAAGAAAGCGCTATTTGTGGGAAAAAAATGTTGTTTGGGTACAGTGTCGCACGACCGCGCAATTGTCAGTTAAATCGACGCAGTCCTAACCTGGGAAATCCTTCCGGGGGTGAAGTGGTTAATTAGTATCAGTGTCAGTTAGTGCGTGTCTTAGGTAGAATAGTAGAAAAAAGCAAAAATGCCCTCTATTGTTTCTGGGCTGTACTACAACAACTAGCATACACATATGTGGTATCGCTGTGATAAACTAAAAAAAAGTATATCTTTTTTTACTAATTTGGCCCAGTTTTCCTTTGATAATTGAAAGAAATCGGGAGATATCCATTACCATTTACCACCAAATGAAAGCCCAATTTGTCCTGAAAAAAGAATGTGGTATAATCCACCTGGATGGACAAAGTAGTTGTGATGATCTGTACGGTTTTACAAACACATGTCAAAGGTGCAAAGTTGTGCTCAGGCATTAAGATTTGTTTTACCCTTAGGCGCGAAGGAGTTAAACCAGTTGTTTTATCTAGTTACAGACAGAATTCTCTAAACCTACACAGAGCTTACGTCAAACACTTAAGCAAATCCAAATATACCATATCCACATCACCCTGTGTTTTAAGTTTTTGCTTGCTTCCTCATAAATAGTGAGTGAATTTGTTGGACTACGTCTGTCTTTTGTTAATCTATGCTTATAGCAGATGCTTTCATATGTGGACCTGTATCAACCTCCACAGATATCTTTAATAATATAGATATTTTACCTACAGGCCTATTATACTGAGAAAGTGACAGTGTATTGGTACCAATCCAGTTATTAAAGGGTATATAAACAATGATATAGAAAAAAATGTCTTTAATTCTTTGAGGGTACATGGGTGTACACCATCTGATTAAGGTGCTTTATTCATCTTTACTTTGACTGTTTCTGGATAATATCAGTTTTGAACAATAAGGCCTCATACACACGGACGTTTTTTGACGCTGGCGTTTTCTGGCGTTTTTTGCAGCTCTCCATGTTAGTCAATGGTCCCATAAAAACATCTGCGTTTTTGAGCTGTAGATGACGTCGGCGCTAGTGAGCTGAAACTAGAACCCACAGCCATCGCGTTCTGAGGCTGTAACATTTTGGCATTTTTTGACTCTGACGCCACAATATGCCAACAAACGCCACCTAATATTATACCGGCGTTTTCCGGCGTTTTTTGACGCCAACGTTTTTAGGTTGAAAAATAGCAGAGGGATGATTTGTTTTAAAAAACGCCTATTGACGCCGACGCTCACTAACGCTCAAAAACGTCGATGCATAACGCCGAAAAATGCAGACTTTTTTTCCTTGACGTCGGGCCCGACGTTTTGTTTATTTTTTTAGAAACGTCCGTGTGTATGAGGCCTCATGGTTTATTTGAGGTTGTGTTAGTGAAAAAAAAAACACAATAAAACAAGCATATTACTGTAATTCAGAGGTTTCATTTAACTATATATTGTAGCACCTAGGCGCCTGAACATTTCAATAAAATTATAGGTCAGGCTTACATCATTATCATTTTCATTTTCAAATCAGAGATAGATTGTAGTTTAGTTCTTTCTCTTTTATTATACCCTATGAAAATTAAATCATTTCTTTATTACATTTCTCATGTCCTGATTTCTCATACTGTATATAATGGGACTTAACAATGGGGTTCCTACTATGAATATAAGTGATATCACCTTGTTAATAACCAGTGGATGTCCCTTTACTGGAACTGCATAATTGATGATCATGAAACCATAAAACATTCCAACTACTGAGATGTGAGAGCTGCAAGTGGAGAAGGCTTTCTTCCTCCCGGTGACAGATGACATGCCAAGGATAGTTAGACATACAAAAGCATAGCTTACTAGGACAAATAAAAAAGGCATGACAAGTATGAGAAAAGAAAGAACAAATATTTCTATTTGGAGAGCATAAATGTCTGAGCAAGCAAGATCTATCAAAGGTGTAAGGTCACAGAAATAATGATCAATGACGTTGTGACCACAGAAGTTGAGTTTAACCATAAAAATAAGTGTAATTAAAGTCAACAGAAAACCCAACAACCAACAAAATATTACCAGAAGGTACTGGAGCCTTAGATCCATAATTATGTTATAATGTAAAGGCCTACATATGGCCAAGTATCGGTCATAGGCCATTGCTGCCAAGAGATAGCATTCTGTGCATCCTGACACACCGCAGAAATAACTCTGAGCCATGCAGCCCGGGATGGACATGGGGGCACCTCCAAGCCGTAAAATACGTAACATATTGGGAATAACAAGAGTTATTGAAAACATTTCTGATCCTAAGAAATTTTTGAGGAAGAAGTACATTGGGAAATTAAGACATTGTCTGGTTGATACCAGTGTGATAATAAAAATGTTGAAAACCACAGTCATGGTAGAAGCTGTAAGAATGATAGTAAAGAGAAGGTTCCCGAACCTTCCAAGTTCATAGAACCCAAGAAAAAAGAAGAATTCAGACACCGATGTCTTGTTGTTCATAATCAGTTTTTCATGGCTGCAAAAAAAAGAATGTTAATGTCCCCAGCTTTATAACCATCAACAACTTACTATATCACACCAAAATCGTAATGCATTTTTTTGTGGGAATACATGTGCACAAAAATACTCTTTTGGGTCACATTAATTTACTAGGTGATTTGAGCATCTTCACACAATAAATGTGAGTAAATTCACTTTTTTTTTTATGTAAAAATTATTCACTTCAGTTGGAGTTTAAGTAGTTGCAGGCATCATCCTGGTACCATTTCTTAGAGCCGGTGGACGGCTCTTTTGTAAAAGCAATTCTAGCAGCTAACTAGCTGCTGGATTGCTTTTGCAAGCACATGGAGGGCACATCCCCCTTCCTGCCACCTTCCACGGGAGGGGAGATGTCCGGTGGGACTGCTTTCTGTCCCACGAGAGTCCTGTTTTGACCAGCCGGCGCTTAATTAATGGTGGATTGTAATTTTGAGGCAATTTTTGAATCAATCGCTGATCTGGCCATAGAAAAAAAACTTCCTCAGTCGGAAATGAAATACCGGGGTTATGGCTGCAGCAATATGCCATACCCCAGTATTTTTTTGTCAGCCAGAGATTCTCTAACCTATTAGTGATCTGAGTGGCAAATTAACTTTTAGAAACAGCGAGAGGGGTCACCCCCCCCCCTCCTGCCGCTTCCCGGTGGTTACCTGGCTTACCTGGATGATTGGTAGCCTCAAGCACTAATCCAATGGTTGCAGCGGCTGTTAACAGAGATGAGCTAAGGAAAGATGGCCTCTGCTTATCTTTATGACCTAGGAAGACCATAGCGACATCATGAAGTACCTGAGCGTTGTGAAGTACCTGAGCGTTGGGAGTACCTGAGTATTGGGAGTACCTGTGTATAGTGAGTACCTGAGTGTTGGGAGTATCTCTGTATAGCGAGTACCTGAGTGTTGGGAGTACCTGTGTATAGCGAGTATCTGAGTGTTGGGAGTACCTGTGTATAGCGAGTACCTGAGTGTTGGGAGTACCTGTGCATAGCGAGTACCTGAGTGTTGGGAGTACCTGTGTATAGCGAGTATCTGAGTGTTGGGAGTACCTGTGTATAGCGAGTACCTGAGTGTTGGGAGTACCTGTGTATAGCGAGTATCTGAGTGTTGGGAGTACCTGTGCATAGCGAGTATCTGAGTGTTGGGAGTACCTGTGTATAGCGAGTACCTGAGTGTTGGGAGACGTGTCCATGAGGGTTGTGAGTCCATGAGCGATATGTGTCCATGAGGGTTGTGAGT
>BLSH010447878.1:138200-150268 GCA_018402905.1 Glandirana rugosa | reverse complement strand
GTCGTACTGTCCAAGAGAAATACATCTCTAGACCTGGGTTTTAGAGAGGTAATGGAACTTTTCTATTTTTTTTTTTGTCAGAAAACGAACCGTAACAAATGTACCCCGGACCTTGGTCTACACTGTATCAATGTATCAATGTATCAGTCACTCCGACCTTTTTCTGTGTTCAGGTAGTTCAGGTTGGGTACACACACAAAATAAAATACAGTCATTATGCAACATATAGGGGGTTACAACACCAGGGAATCCACACGTAGATTATCTAAAAAATTTAATAGATATGATGGTCGTCTTTGGTGACAAAGACCTTCGCTTAAGGTGTAAGCGTGACGAGAGCGTTTTAACCTTAAGATGCGTAGGGGTTTCTTTACGGTAAGAGCAGTGCGAATGTGGAATTCGCTTCCAGAAACAGTGGTTTCTGCTGGTAGTATAGATAATTTAAAAAATCTATTAGATGCACACCTAAGGGACCACAACATTGGGGGATATACAACGTATTACTGACATAAAATAAAACACACACATGGGTTGGACTTGATGGACTTGTGTCTTTTTCCAGCCTCACTGACTATGTAACTATGTAACTATGTCACATCTGGTTCCAGGCCCCATGTAAACAATGCCAAGCAAAAGACTGTTTTTTTTTTTATCTTTTCAAGGTAATGGAGAGATTTTGGGTCCAGATCTCTACATAAAGAGAACCTGTCATGCTGTATTGTTATTGCAAGGAATCTTTACATATTGTGACAGCAATAAAAGTGATAAAAAAAAAACATTTTTTCAAAGGGACAGTGTAAAAATAAAAAAAATAATAAAATAAATAATAATAATTAAAAAATGTAAAGTACCTCCCTCCCCTTGTGCTCGCGCTCAGTGGTGAATGTATAAGTAGGTCATGTCCACATAGGTAAACAGTGCTTGCACCACACAAGTGAGGTATCCCAGCGAATGTAAGAGCAAGAGCAATAATGCTAGCACTAGATATCCTCTGTAGCTCTAAACTGGTAACCTGTAGAAATGCTTAAAGCATTGCCTATGGAGATTTTTAAGTACCGCAGTTTGGCGCCATTCCACAAGCATGCAATTTTAAAGCATGTTAGGTATCTATTTAGTCGGCGTAACATTGTCGTAACATTGTCTTTAAGGCTGCTTTCACACCATTGCGGTGCGAATTCCAGCCTGTCTGCTGCTGAGAAGGGGCGGAGCCACCATTCGGCGGCTCATGTCCGTTCTCGCAGCGCATTGGCTGCTCGGGGAGGGAGGGGGGAAGGAGGGGGGGTGCAGTGAGGAGGGGAAAAATCCCTGCAAAATCGCTGTTCAATGCGGAGCACATCTGCGGGTTAGATGCGCTCCCATTGAACTCAACAGGATGGGAATTCGCACCGCATTGCACAAAAAACGTGTAAAAAAATTGCAATGACCGCCATTTTAATCTCTAGGGCCTCTGCTAAAAAATATATGTAATGTTTGGGGCCACTAAGTGATTGTAGACAGTTCAGTACTGTCTGTGATACTTTTTTTATTTGCACTAACATACATTGTTTCAGGACAAGCTTTCGGGGTGTGTCATACCACAAGGTCCCTGGATTAAAAATCCTTGTGCAAATACACTGAGCTTTCCTTATGCAGAAGGACTTTGCAGACCTACCAGCGAAAGGTTAAGGAACAACCTCATTCACAAACTGTATGATAATAGGTAGACAATCAGGAAACAAAAGCAGTCTGTGTTGGAAACTTTAAAATCATTGAACCCTACAAGCATCAACCACATTAAGAATGAAATGGAAACCTTGCAAAAATCTCACGAAGTTACACCAAGAGAAGATCTTTTGGATACAACCTAAACAACATAAAACAAACAAAACATCTATAACTCCCGCTATTAGCGACTTGGAATCCAATCAAGAATCCCAAGGTATCCCTTGTGTAAATGCTGACCTGACTGAAAATGTGGATATAACAGGCCATCACCACCAAACCAGCTGATAAACTGGTAGCAGTCATTGTGATGGATACAGACAAATATATATAAGAGGGCCAGAGGCAACTGGTAAATGCTACTTAGTATAAAAAACTGGATTATGATTCGACCTAAGATTTTACTAAGCAACTAAAAGGCCTCATTAAAACTATACCAACCCAACTACATGTAGAACTTATCAATGTGATTCTGGATAATCCAGAAATTGGGACTTCTACATGCTGCCCAAATTTCACAAGCCAGGAAATCCAGGCAGACCCATCATAACAGGTATGAATACACTTACCAAACATATCTCAGGCCTTGTAGAAAATATGTTAAAACTGTTAGTCATGAATGCTTTGGGTTTCCTGCAAGACACAAATTATTTCTGAAAAAGCTCAACAATATACAGAGGAACCTTGGATTGTGAGAAACGCGTTTTGCAATACGAGCTATTTTTTTTAGAAATCCTGACTCGGTTTGCAAGCGCTGTCTCCCAAAACAAGCAGGATTCAAGCCTCTGTGTATACAATACCACATGTGGCCAGAGGTGCTGGGGGCGCTGGTGAGGCTCGGAGACGCTTGGAGATGCTCAGAAACGCTCAGAGCACCCCAAGTGTCAACAGTTCCTGAGTGTCTCCGAGCATCTCCGAGCCTCACCAGCGCCACCGCACCTCTGGCCACATACAGTACTGCATACACCAGCACCCCCCCCATACCTCTGGCCACATACAGTAATGCATAGACACGCAGTGGTTGTGGAACTAATCATTTGAGTTTCCATTGTTTGCTATGGGGAAATTTGCTTTGATATACGAGTGCTTTGGATTATAAGCATGCTTCTGGAACGAATTATACTTGTAATCTGAGATTCCCACCAAACAATTACCACCAAATACACTTCTAGTCACTATAAATGTAAAGTATCTGTACAGTAACATCCCTCACAAGGATGGGTTGGCTGCATGTCATGGATTCTTATCATCCTCACCAAATTACACTGCTGAGGATGTTACACTGCTCATCTAATTCATTCTTACACACAATTATTTCACTTTCAGAAATGACATCTATGTCCAGTGTATGGGTACTGCTATGGGAAGTGAAATGACACCCCAATATGCAAACTTAGTTATGGCTGACCTGGAGGACAAATTCCTGAACACCATACAACAAAAACCATACAGATATTATCGCTATATTGATGATATCTTCATCAAATGGGCAGAAGGTAAAAAAAATCTAAAAGTTTTACTCATTGATCAACACTTTTGACCCATCTATCAAACTAAAAATGGATTATTCTAAGACACATGTCAACTTCCTAGACACTACAGTGGAATAACATCCTTACAGGATGTCTCCAACATACAAGTCAACATCAACTGTTTAATTGGATAAATATGTGGCAAATGAGGTTTAATGTAGATAAATGTAAAGTTATACACTTGGGGCTAAGAATATGCATCATACATCCTAGGGGGAGTACAATTGGGGGAATCCATAGTGGAGCAGGATCTGGGGGTTCTGGTAGATTATAAGCTTAATAATAGCATGCAATGCCAAGCTGCGGTTTTCAAAGTGCGCAAAATCCTTTCTTGTATTAAGAGAGGTATGGACTCCAGAGAGAAAGATATAATTTGCCCCTGTACAAATGATTAGTAAGACCTCATCTGGAATATGCAGTTCAGTTTTGGGCACCAGTTCTCAAAAAGGATATCGGGGAACTGGAGAAAGTCCAGAGAAGGGCAACCAAACTGATATGAGGCATGGAGGAGCTCAGTTATGAGGAAAGATTAGAGGAACTGAATTTATTCTTCTCTTGAGAAGAGGAAATTAAGGGGGGATATGAACAACATGTACAAATACATAAGTGGTCCATATAGTGAACTTGAGCTATTCGCTTTAAGGTCATCACCGAGGACAAGGGGGCACTTTTTATGTCTAGAATAAAAAAGGTTTCATCTTTAAATACGGAAATATTTCTTCACAGTTAGAGCTGTGAAAATGTGGAATAGACTACCTCCAGAGGTGGTCCGGCCAGCTCAGTAGATTGCTTTAAAAAAGGATTCTTTCCTTAATGTACATAATATAACTGAGTACTAACATTTATAGGTAAAGTTGATCCAGGGAAAATCTGATTGCCTCTCGGGAATCAGAAATTAATGTTTTCCCCCGCTATAGCAAAGCAATGCTTTACTGGGGATTTTTGCTTTCCTCTGGATCAACTGTGGGTGAAGGATTGTATATATATATATATATATATATATACAATTTTTTTTTTGGGTTGAACTAGATGGACTTGAGTCTTTTTGCAACCTGAATAACTTTGTACAGTCTACATGAGGGATAACACACTTCAATATACAGGAAACCAACTGACAGATGCAACTATCTTCACAGTTCCAGTTTTGACCCCCAACACACTAAATGGGCCATCATACACAGCCATCAGATACCACCAGACCCAGAAAACAGAGATAAACATCTCAGAACACCAGCAGACTCCTTCCATAAGAAAGCTTATGCTTGAGGTGATTGTAGCCCTATTAGTGCACTTGCGACAGAGACACTTGAGTACTGTCCGTGATACTTTTTTTATTTGCACTAACATACAATTTTTTAGGACAAGTTTTTAGTGCATGTCCCCTTCTTCAAGGTCCCAGCAGAGAAAGGTTACAAAGACAAAACCATCAACAACAGCATAAACACAGCCTTGAAAACCCAAAGAGAAAATCTCCTCCAATACAAAAAGAAGAAAACAAATAACCGTGCCCCTCTAGTCACTACATACAACCCAGCACTAGAAGGGATAAAAAGAGATAATCAAATATTTACAACCCATCATAAGAGAGGATGAAACTCTGAAAGAAATATTCCAACAACCCCCAATATTGGCTTTCACACAACCACCCAACCTCAGACATAAACTAATCAGCAGGAAACTTCACTCAGATTATGAAGTCACAAATAATAGAAGCAAACCCTGCAATAAAAAATGGTGCAAACTGTGCATCCAGATCAATCTAAAAGTGCCACACACACAAATGGGACCTTCAATATGACGGCAACCTCCAGTAATGTTGTGTACCTTATCCAATGCAAAAGATGTAGCAAAGGATCTTATGCTGGTCAAACAGGACAGAAATTGCAAGCGATGATGAATTTGCACAGACATTCCATCAAGGAACATAAAGAAGATGAGTTCTGCACACCTGTGGGATATCAGTTCTCACAACCGGACCACACTATAGAAGGCCTCAATGTTTTAGCTCTTAAAGGGAATTTCAGAACTATCCAGGAAAGGAAAATTTCTGAATTAAGAATGAAAATTTTATTTGGCACAAAAAATAACGGCCTAAATTCAGATATGGGTTTCCTCGCACTTATTCCTACTGTTTTATGACCCCCTCTGTGACTGTCACCCCCCACCCATTCTATAGCTCTCCCTCTGTCTTATCTCACCAACTATGCTGGTTTTATTACCATTGCCGTGTACATTTGTTTTTCTTGTTTTTCCTTGTCCTCAGATATTGTGTTTTTTAACATTCTGCTAAAAGCTTTGTGAATCAGTACTGCTGGGACCTTGAAGAAGGACACACACCCCGAAAGCTTGTCCTCAAAAATTGTATGTTAGTGCAAATACAAAAAAGTATCATGGTGGACAGTATTCAATTGTCTCTGGGGCAATTTTCTAGCACTATAAAAAATATTTTTACATATAAGAGAGAAGTGTCAGAATTGGCCCGGTAGACAAATGGGACTTTTTATATAAATAAACATTATTTTGCTATTGTTTATATGTTGCCACAGCTTTGGCAACAAGAGAGCTGATGTGGACATCATTGGTGGGATTAACCAGAAAATGCAGAGGAAGAAGTCAGCCACCAATTGTGTCTAAAATGGGGGCATGGGTTTCCTTGTAGGGATTTAACTACTTAAGGACCGGAAGGATCTCCTCCTTAATGACCAGGCCATTTTTTGTGATACGGCATTGCATTGTTTTAACTGACAATTGCGCAGTTGTGCGACGTTGTACCCAAACAAAATTGACGTCCTTTTTTTCCCACAAATAGAGCTTTCTTTTGGTGGTATTTGATGACCTCTGCGTTTTTGATTTTTTGAGCTATAAACAGAAAAAAGAGCAACAATTTTGAAAAAAATTTTTTTTTTACTTTCCGTTATAAAACATATCCAAAAAATATATTAAAAAAAACAAATTTATTCATCAGTTTAGGCCATATGTATTCTTCTACATATTTTTGGTAAAAAAATGGCAATAAGTGTATATTGTTTTTTTATTAGTAATGGCAGCGATCAGTGATTTTTAGCAGAACTGCTACATTGCAGCAATTTGGGAACCAATGACATTATTACAGCAATCAGTGCTAAAAATATGCACTGTTATTGTACTAATGACACTGGCAGGGAAGGGGTTAACATTAGGGGTGATCAAGGGGTTAAATGTGTTCCCTGTTTGTGTTTTCTAACTGTGTGGGGGACTGTGTGACTGGGGAAATAAACAGATTAATCTTCCTACTTAGCAGAAAGACAGGATCTGTGTGATCTCCCCTGTCAGAACAGAGATCTGCCTTGTTTACACAAGCAGATCCCTGTACTGTCACTGCGGGGAGCGATCACTGGAGGCCGGCTAACATTAAGACCCACTGATTGGCTCCCCCACTGGCCAATGGGCGCACCCACAGATTGCCGTGTATGAGGCGACGTACAGTGAGGGTGATTCGTGGTATCGAGCCAAAGAATCAAAGGGATGTCGGAAAATAGAAAAAAAAAATGGAAGCTTGAAACAATAGTATCATTATGTGTTATCCTAAATAATTTTATGGTGGAGTCTCCAATTATGCTTCTGCTCCACACCAGCAAACCAAACACGTCATACAGCTAGGGTTATAAATCTACTTTTTTTTAAGAATTTAATTCCATGGATATCAGGTAGAAAACAAATACTGACAACATCTGCTTATTATATATATATCAGTAAATTACTGAGAAAAAGTGCTGTATATTGCGGCCTTATTCAGAAATTTGAACTAAAACAAATACAATATAACTAAAGAATAATGCAAGGCAGAGATTGTATAAACAAAATTCAGAGTTGTTAGATTAAAAAAAAAATAATAGACACAGCTTACTAAAATGAAATTCTAAATAGCACTGTATCTTAATGCCTTCCACTGAGCTTTTTATGTGTTCCCATCACCTTTCAATTATTTGCTGTATACACTTGAGCACTATTAACCCAATGTTAAAAGACTAACATAATTTAAAATAATTGGAATATGCAATTCCCTCAAGTTTTTATCCCATGCTGAAGATTTCATCCAATTTTAATTAAACACTTTCAGTATCATTGTAAATTTAATTTACATAATAACGCTCACTATTTTTTTTAAAAAAACCAAGGCACCTGTAATGTTATTAGAGTTGATCGAACCCCCGGATGTTCGGTGGGTTCGGCCGAACTTCGGGAAAAAGTCCGGGTTCGGTACCGAACTCGACCCGAACTTTATCCCGGACCCCGAACCCCATTGAAGTCAATGGGGACCCGAGTTTTTAGGCACAAAAATGCCTGTAACAAAGTCCTGGCAAGTGCTAGAGGGCTGCAAATGGAAGTAAAATGGGGGTAAGAGTAGGGCAAGTGCCCTACAAAAAAATGGGGATAGGGAAAATAAATGAAAATCAAATAAAAAAATGGGAAGGGGGTGGATGCAGAGTAGGAGCCTAGAGGTTGACTAGGCCGTGACCGTGGCAGTGTAGGTGGAAGTGGCGGTGGTGGAGGAGTAGGAGGAGGTAGCCAACACTGTTTTTTTTTTTTTTGTTTATAATTGGGGTAGCCCCCAAAATATTGAGGCATATTCAAAAAAACAAGTATACGAATGGCTGTGTGAGTTCGGTCTAAATGTCTATTCTGCACAAGGTACAGACAAGTCTTGTGGGATCCATGTGTGGTTCATTTTAATAAACGTTAGCTTGTCCACGTTGGCTGTGGACAGGCAGCTGTGATTGTCTGTGATAACGCCCCCCGCCGTACTAAACACACGTTCACACAATACACTGGCTGCAGGGCAGGCCAGCACCTCCAAGGCATAAACAGCAAGCTCAGGCCATGTGGCCAATTTGGAGACCCAGAAGTTGAATGGGGCAGACCCATCAGTCAGTACGTGTAGGTGTGTGCACACATACTCTTCCACCATGTTGAAATGCTGCCTCCTGCTAAGACGTTGTCTATCGGCTGGTGGTGCTGTTTGTTGTGGCGGGCTGCTGACAAAGCTTTGTCACATTTCGGCCATGCTAACCCTGCCTTCTGAGGTGCTGGCGGTGCCACAGCTGCATTGGTGGCCTCTTCCTCCTCCTCCTCCTCTGCCTTCGCCTTGTGCTTCCACTGCGGATCCAGCAGGGTGGCCACCCAGTAATTGGTACGCGTTACAATGTGGGCAACTCGGTTGTCGTTGCGCAGGCACTGCAGCATGTAGTCGGCCATGTGTGCCAGGCTGCCCAGAGGCAAAAACAAGCTGTCCTCTGTGGGAGGTATATCATCTGTGTCCTCCGTATCCCCCCAGCCACGCTCCAGTGATGCCCACGAGCTGCGTTGGGTGCCACCCTGCTGCGGTTCCTCCTCCTCCTCATGATCTTCCTCGTCCTCCTCGTCCTCCAGAACTGTGCCCTGGCTTGAATATTTTTGACCAGGCCTATGCTGGTGCAGGAACTCACCCTCCGAGCCACTTGCGAATGACTGGCCTGATAACCGTGGAAATGACCCCTCTTTCTCCTCCTCCTCCTCCTCCTCATCCTCCTGTGCCACATCCTCTTCCATCATGGCCCGAAGTGTTTTTCAAGGAGACATAGAAGAGGGATAGTAACGCTGAGAACAGCGTCATCGGCACTGGCCATGTTGGTGGAGTACTCAAAACACCGCAATAAGCTACACAGGTCTCGCATGGAGGCCCACTCGTTGGTGGTGAAGTGGCGCTGTTCTGCAGAGCGACTGACCCATGCGTGCTGCAGCTTAAACTCTACTATTGCTTGCTGCTGCTCGCACAGTCTCTCCAGCATGTTGGCACCTGTGTTTCGACGTCCTCATCCTGCAACAGAAGTGGTTGGGCATCGGTGCACTCAATGTCTTCCACTTCTGGGGCATCGCTATGTGGATGGCCAACGGAAAGCACACCAGAAGAGTCATCAAAAAGCATAAGAGTCTCTTGCATGACTTGGGGCTCAAACTGCTTGGCTAATTTACAAGGGGCTGAGGTGAAAGACAGATGGCCATGGGGTTCAGGTGCCAACTCTGAGCTTTCATCAAGGGACCGGGAGGGAGAAAATGTGAAGGAACTGGAGGCATTGTCAGCCACCCAATCTACTATCGCCTGTACTTGTTCTGGCCTCACCAATCGTTGAAGGGCATTCGGGCCTACCATATACCGGTGGAGGTTCTGTTGGCTACCTGAAGAAGGTGTTTCCCTTGTGCGTGTAGCTGGCACAGTCCTCTCCTTCCAACAGGTGGTTCACCAACACCAGCAGCACCAGCATCACCAGCAGCACCATGACCAAGTCCCTTATTTGCTCTCCTCATTGTGCCTGCAAATGTACTATGTAGCCCTATTTAAGTATTTAATAATACCAATTAATACCTTCTTTTTTTTTGAAAACACCAACGTAGACAGACTTTTTATTTTGGTGCAAGAAATGCACCGCTCACACCAACAGCTGGAACCTCTCCCTTTAGAACTAGATGATTTTTGAACAATAATCTGTCCCTCTAAGCAACAGCTGGAACCTGGCCCTATAGGAGTAGCCGATGATTTTTGAACAATAATCTGTCACTTACAGCAACAGCTGGAACCTCTCCCTTTAGAACTAGGAGATGATTTTTGAACAATATTCTGTCCCTCTAAGCAACAGCTGGAACCTGGCCCTATAGGAGTAGCCGATGATTTTTGAACAATAATCTGTCAATTACAGCAACATCTGGAACCTCTCCCTTTAGAACTAGGAGATGATTTGTGAACAATAATCTGTCCCTCTAAGCAACAGCTGGAACCTCTCCCTATAGGAGTAGCCGATGATTTTTTAACAATAATCTGTCACTTACAGCAACAGCTAGAACCTCTCCCTTTAGAACTAGGAGATGATTTTTGCACAATAATATGTCCCTCTAAGCAACAGCTGGAACCTCACCTATAGAAATAGGAGATGATTTTTGAACAATAATCTGTCCCTCTAAGCAGAAGCCTCTACCTAGTGCAGTCAGATCGTTCTGTAATGCAGGGTTTGATCTGCAATCTGTCACTCAAAGCAGCAATATGTGAAATCTCAAATTACTCCACAATCAGATCGTTGTGTAATGCAGGCTGATGTCTGCAATCTGTCCCTCAGAGCAACAGTAGTAGTAATCTCAGTATGCAGGATGAGATGTTAAAATGTCTGCAATCTGTCCCTCACAGCGCCGGCAGCTTCCTCTCCCTACACTAGTCAGAGTCTCAGAGAGCATGTAACTGCAGCATCAAGTGACTCCAGCTTATAAAGAGGCTGGGTCACATGATGCACTGGCCATTCACAGCCATACCATTAGTAGGAATGGCTGTGATGGCTTCTAAGGGCAAACCAGTGAAACGCTTGTTGATTGGCTGCCCTGCAGCTATTCAACATGCGTGATCAACTACCAGAACCCAGAACCCGAACCCAAAGGTTTTTTTAAATGTCTGGATTCGGGTCCGGGTCCCGGACACCCCAAAACTCGGTACGGACCTGAACGTTACAGTTCGGGTTCGCTCAACACTAGTCATGAACAACCAGTCTGGAAATTCAATATCAAAAACCATACAGTATATGATATAAATATAAATATTCAATATAGTCCTTGAATTCTGTGACAATGCCTTACAAACTACCAGTGTCAAAAAATGTCAATAAAAAAAATTGGGGTTTATGTTAAAAAACTGAAGCGTGCAAAATCTGGTGCAGCTCTACACAGAAACCAATCCGCTTCCAGGTTTATTTTTATCAAAGTTTAATTGAACAAGCTGAAGTAAGATGCTGATCGTCTACCATGCACAGCTGTACCAGATTTTGCACTCTCAACCTCGCCATGTTCTTGAAATTACTCCTCTTCAACTAAAAACTGTGATGAAACCTCCTCCAATCACTCCACCACCACACAGTGCTCTTCCATTTCTATATGCTTACCCAATTTCTGACCTCTCAGTTATAGGAATTCATTAAAAGCCCAATGGAGAATTGCCAGATCGACACTACATACAGGTGCAATCATTTTCCTCTATTTGGATCCAGATAGATATCTCTAAGGGGTCTAGGGAATCGCATCACCTTGCATAGTACAGTAATACCTTGGATTACAATCATAATTTGTTCCAGAAGCATGCTTGTAATCCAAAGCACTCGTATATCAAAGCAAATTTCCCCATAAGAAACAATGGAAACTCAGATGATTCGTTCCAAAACCACTGCTTGTCTATGCAGTACTGTATGTGGCCAGAGGTGCGGGGGCACTGGTGTATGCAGTACTGTATGTGGCCAGAGGTGCGGGGGTGCTAGTAGCACTTGGAGATGCTCAAAGACGCTCAGAGACACTCGGAGACGCTCGGAGACACTCAGGAACCCCCCCCAGCTGGGAGTGTCTGCAAGTGTTTCCAAGCATCTCCGAATTTTCCATGAATCACTGAGAGCCACCAGTGCCCCCCACGAAACTATATGCTCACGAAACCTAATGTTCGTACGAAGACCTTGTTTAATACTAACATTAGGTTCCATAATGACATGATACGTTCCACTACGCTAAGGGATCTGGGGAATCTCTATAGATAGACCTAGGTTTATCTCCTTTTACTAACGTGGACATACAACACAGCTAGACCGTTAAGAGGTAACCCGAAAATAAAATAAAAAAAAAGTATAAGTTATAAAGAAATAACTCCTAAAGTGTTTTTTTTTAATTGTACCACATGTAAATAATGTTCAGTCTACAAGGCTGACCCAGTTACGTATGTTCCAAATTCTAAAAAAGTCCAGTTCACCGTTTATTGATATAATGTCCTCGTATTTGTTCGAAATTCGCAATTGTAAC
>BLSH010447878.1:109766-130243 GCA_018402905.1 Glandirana rugosa | reverse complement strand
AGAGGTGGGGGTCGACATCTCTCTTCTCCCCCCCAACTTTCCAGTACACTGTCACCGGTTTTCGTATTACTTACAAGAAAAACTAAAAAAAAAAATATTACCTTTGTGTCCTTTACTAATTTCCGTTATGGACCGGAATATAAAACAATTAATTTTATTAAAGTACTAAAATAAAACTAGAGGTTATGAAAGACACTAAATTAAAGTGTCATTTATCTATGTGACTTGGGTACCCACAGACGTCCATCCCCGTTCCCCCCCGTTCACGGGGGGGACCTTAGTCCCTAGCGTTCCACAGACGCGTCTTGTGCCGGGAGCTGGTACATGGAGTGTTCCAGCACCTGCTCACAATCTGCGCAGACACCTTGCGATCCCTGATTCCAGGGGGGGCACTTGCCCCCCCTTGCCCCTACCTGCAGACACCCATGGGTTCAGTGTATCTATTTACTGTGAAATTAAATCACAGAAAGTATTGGAGATCAAAATAAAATCATGAAATTATTTTAATTAACAAAATATAAGGCCAGGTATTGCCTTTAATCATTTCCTGTGTTTCCATTATAAAAAAAAAAATCAAAAAGAACATTCATTATGCTTTTGGCCACTGTCACATGACCTTTCAACCCCCCCTCTTCTCTCTACAGCTGGGGGTGGAGAAGGAGACTTTATAAGGTGGTCGTTGCCTTTTAATGATATCAAAGGTCCCAGGAGATCTTTCACTCAATGAGACCCCAAGCACATTCTCAAGCTGTAGGTTGGGTTACAAGGAGGACCAACATCTCTCTGCCTATAATGAAAATGGGCTGGTTTTGGGGGGAGGTCACCCCATGATCCGGTAACTGTAAGCTCACTGTGCTTTTGCAAGGCGTCCAGCTGTTCCCTTTACAAACAAAACTAGCACAGAGCTGGACAGAATGCAGCAGGAGGAGAGGCCTGCAGTACATAGAAAGTCAGGGTCACCAAGTATTTTTACAACTCTAAAAATAAGCAAAAGGGCTGCAAGCAATTATTTTTTTTACACACACTTTAATCCAAAGTTTTGAATCATCAAGTAGCTGAACACACTTGTGGTAATCTTTCTATAACGGAAATCAAAAATTGTTCAGAACGATCTGTCCAATACCTTTGCAGAAGTTCCTACAAATGTTTTGAACTTGAACACTGAAAGAACCCAGTGCTCTGTTCCTACTACACATCCCCAGCACTCAACAAATAATATCTTCGTGAAGAGCTCAGGTGTTCTGCCTACCACTAGATGGACAATACAGTGACCAAAAGAGTGTGGCCTTTTTCTTAAAATTATTTGTGCCCATGGGACTTGTGCACAATAAGATGGATAACAATTTTCTTAAAAAAACAAAATTGATTCCATATTAAAGTTAAAACCAGACATTTTGGACAGTACATGTTGATATACACTAGTTAAATATATACAATACTGCAAACACACTCAGATAAGTGCACTTGTGACCTGAGATCTTGACACGTTTTGTGGAACAACTCCCACTTCCTCAGGAGACAGTCATATTTAGTGTATCTGTGTCAGAAAAAGATGATAAACTTATACAGTAGATAAAAGAGAATATCCACATAGTGTGACTCCATAAAACACTCTTTAGGCCTCATGCACATGGGCGTATCTTTAAAAATAAACAAAACGTCGGGCCCGACGTCAAGGAAAAAAAATCGGTGTTTTTCGGCGTTATGCATCGGCGTTAGTGAGCATAAGTGAGCGTTGGCGTCAATAGGCGTTTTTAAAAAAAAAATCATCCCTCTGCTATTTTTCAACCTAAAAACTTTGGCGTCAAAAAACTCCGGAAAACGCCGGTACAATATTAGTTGGCGTTTGTTGGCGTTAGATGGCGTTTGTTGGCGTTTTGCAGCGTCAGCGCCAAAAAATGCCAAAAGGTTACAGCCTCAGAACGCGATGGCCGTGGGTTCTACTTTCAGCTCACTAACGCCGACGCCATCTACAGCTAAAAAACGCCGACGTTTTATGGGGCCATTGACTAACATGGAGAGCTGCAAAAAACGCCAGAAAACGCCGGCATCAAAAATCGTCTAATTGTATGAGGCCTTAATGCTACGTATGAAAAACAGGGGTACTTTTGTCAGGCATAAAACAATCCATGCACGGAAGTAAACCAAGTCCATATCACGGGAAGCAGCATAGCAACGGCCGTACGTAGACTCAGTCTCTGATTGAAACTGTCAGAGTTCAGATTCATAGACATGTTAGTGTCAGAGTCCAGTCCTGCAGGCACAGCAGCCCTTTGACGCTGAGCCTGGTTACTTGCTGAGCTGCATTTTTCACCTAGGGTGGATTTGCACTATCACATCCGGCACACCAGGCTCTTTCATCCAGGCGGTAAGCTTTGTACCTGCAGGCCTCTCCTCCTTCTCAGTGTCTCTGAGGGTGCACATTCTGCATGGGATGGGCACCACTTTGAGGTCCTCCCCATCCTTTCCAGTTAATGCATACTGGAATCTGTCAGCCATGAGTGGAGTGTAAAGAAATCTGTAGGACCATGTTTTTAGCATGGAAATGGTGTATACACATATACTGGAATGTTTATGCATGATTCCCCTCTTATCCTTTGAAGAAGGAGATTAACTCTGAAACATGTTGGGTTGAGGATTTCACCAAATCGGCTGTCGTATACAATTTTTCAGTGTTGTTTTAATATATTTTTTGCCATGCCTTTCTATATGTTTTATATGTGTCATTATATGAAAATAAAAACCTGCATTTTTTACTTAGATACTGTCTATAGTGCCTATAAAGGCCCACCCCAGGGGTGCATTTTGTTTTATCTATATCTACGACGCATATCCATTCCACTATATCCATTGAGGTTACTGGAATCATCCAATGCTTCTTAACCTGGACATGAGTTGTATGTTGGAAGGTCTGGAGATAACATTCCATTGAGCGCATTTGACTCTGTAATAGGGTTTGTTGTCTCTGGTAAGAATCCATTTCATACCAGGTGGTGGATCACGTGGTGGATTTTTGCTTACGTTTATTTTTTGAGCACTGGATTTGATACAACTACAACAAGATTATTTGGACAATTCATATGTTTTAATATATTTTTTGGCACTTATGATTTGTTTTTTATGAACTTTTTAACCACTTCCACACCACGCGCAGTATATTTACTGCAGCAGTGTGGACGTGTCCCACGAATCGCTGTAAATAAACAGCAATTTGCGGAGAGGCAGCTGAGGGGCTTGCGCGCCCGCCGTACTCCTGAGGAGTCTACTTAAACACTGAAATGACCCACTGCTCTGTTACTACTACACATCCCCATCACTCAACAAATTAGAAGGAACAGGTTAGGAGGAGGGCCTCAATAGAGAGTCCTCAAGTATTGGACATTGTATATACAGTATCTCACAAAAGTGATTACATCCCTCACATTTTTGTAAATATTTTATTCTATCTTTTCATGTGACAACCCTGAAGAAATGACACTTTGCTACAATGTAAAGTAGTGAGTGTACAGCTTGTATAACAGTGTAAATTTGCTGTCCCCTCAAAATAACTCAACACACAGCTATTAATGTCTTAACTGGTGGCAACAAAAGTGAGTACACCCCTAAGTGAAAATGTCCAAATTGGACCCAAGGTGTCAATATTTTGTGTGGCTACCATTATTTTCCAGCACTGTTCTAGCCCTCTTGGGCATGGAGTTCACCAGAGTTTCACAGGTTGCCACTGGAGTCCTCTTCCACTCCTCCATGATGACATCACAGAGCTGGTGGATGTTAGAGACCTTGCACTTCTCCACCTTCCATTTTAAGGTTGACCCACAGATGCTCAATAGGGTTTAGGTCTGGAGAAATGCTTGGCCAGTCCATCATATTTACCCTCAGCTTCTTTAGCAAGGCAGTGGTCGTCTTGGAGGTGTGTTTGGGGTCATTAGCATGTTGGAATACTGCCATGCAGCCCAGTCTCTGAAGGCAGGGAATCATGCTCTGCTTCAGTATGTCATAGTATATGTTGGCATTCATGGTTCCCTCAATGAACTGTAGCTCTCCAGTGCCGGCAGCACTCATGCAGGCCCAGACCATGACACTCCCACCACCATGCTTGACTGTAGGCAAGACACATTTGTCTTTGTACTCCTCACCTGGTTGCCACCACACACGCTTGACACCATCTAAACCAAATAAGTTTATCTTGGTCTCATCAGACCACAGGACATGGTTCCAGTAATCCATGTCCTTAGTCTGCTTGTCTTCAGCAAATTATTTGCAGGCTTTCTTGTGCATCATCTTTAGAAGAGGCTTCCTTCTGCGGCGTATGGTCTGAGCACTGACAGGCTGACCCCTCCCACCCCTTCAACCTTTGCAACAATGCTGGCAGCACTCATATGTCTATTTCCCAAAGATAACCTCTGGATATGATGCTGAGCACGTGCACTCAACTGCTTTGGTCGACCATGGTGAGGCCTGTTCTGAGTGTAACCTGTCCTGTTAAACCGCTGAATGGTTTTGGCCACCGTGCTGCAGCTCAGTTTCAGGGTCTTGGCAATCTTCTTATAGCCTAGGCCATCTTTATGTAGAGCAACAATTCTATTTTTCAGATCCTCAGAGAGTTCTTTGCCACGAGGTGCCATGTTGAACTCCCAGTGACCAGTATGAGAGAGTGAGAGTGATAACACCAAATTTCACAAACCTGCTCCCCATTCACACCTTAGACCTTGTAACACTAATGAGTCACATGCCATCGGGGAGGGAAGATTGCAATTGGGCCCAATTTAGACATTTTCACTTGGGGTGCACTCGCTTTTGTTGCCAGCGGTTTAGACATTAATGGCTGTGTGTTGATTTATTTTGAGGGGACAGCAAATTTACACTGTTATACAAGCTGTACACTCACTACTTTACATTGTAGCAAAGTGTAATTTCTTCAGTGTTGCCACATGAAAAGGTATAATATAATATTTAATAGGATCTCCAATCCCCTACTGCAGTGGGGTCGATTAGAATCAACACTAAGAGGAGCATTATATTATTTGGTGTTATGTCATGTTTTTGATGTTTGTAGTACCTATGTATACTTTTACATTTTAAAATTTGCATTAATAAAGTGTTTTGCTATTTTTTTAAACTTTGGTACCGTTAAAGTGGATGTAAACCCGAAAAAAAAAAAATTAAAACTTCTGCCTGGTAGAGTACAGGATGCCATGTCATCTGTGCCCAGTCTTGCCACAACGAGTTAATCCAGCTCTGAGCAATCCTCTTATATTTTGTCAGTAAGAAAAAAATGACTCCCAGCTAAATAAGAGACGTTTTCTTGCTGTGTAAGCGACAGGTCATTTCCATTATCTCATGCACAAGCAGACAAAGCTTCACATCCCCCCCAACTTCCTTCTCCAGCTCTCCCAGGATTGGCTGCTTCACACCTCAGCGTGATTGGGCATGCTGAAGTCAAGTGGTGCCTTTCCTGAGTTTTGACAGGATGTTTCTCAAAACTCAGTAATAGGAAAGTAGGAGAGTGTAGAGGTGGGTGGGGAGTCTTGCAACATCACGACTCCACCCAACAAGCTCCAGCAAAGAAACCCACCCACTGATTCCAGAGTTTTGTGGGGCTGCTACTGCTGAAGTGGGGGAAATTGGCAAGGTAGGGATACATGCAGGAGGCTTGCATGTATATATACATTAACTGTGACATTAGTTTATACTGGGTGAGTGGTGGGTTTACATCCACTTTAAAGTCCTTCCAATTCAGTAGGTTAGGGTTATTTGTGCACTCAACAAATTAGGGTGGAGCTCAGGTGATCAGCCTAGCACTAGGTGGAACAATAAAATAAAACAGTCCGGGGTGTGGCTTTATTCTCTATGTTTGTGCTCTTGTGCACTTGTAGGTGACTGTTTGCAATCTTATGCCCAGGTCATCCCAAACCAACTTTATGGAGTTTAGGTGACAGTAATTTCATACTGTCTTATTCTTAACCTCCTTAGCGGTATTCCCGAGTGTGGCTCGGGGTGGATTTTCAGAACCAAGTGCGGTAACCCCGAGCCACACTCGGGCTTGCATCGCTGGATCCAGGCAATGTTACTCACCTTGTCCCCGGGATCCAGCGATGTCCCCCGCCGTGTCTGCGGGCTGTGTCCGCCGCTCCGATGCCTCTGTGTGCCGGGCTCCGTTCCCTGCGAGCGTCGCGTCGCACGGGGACGGAGACCGGCGGGAAATTCAAAAAGTGAAACACACACAGTACATACAGTACACTGTAATCTTATAGATTACATTACTGTATGAAATCATTACACATCCCCTTTGTCCCTAGTGGTTTGCCCAGAGCCCTGCATGCACTTTTATATAATAAATGTCATTCTTTCTGCCTGGAAACTTGAGAATGTCCATGGCAACCAAAAAGTGTCCCTTTGCGTCAAAAGTGTTTTTTGATCAGCTAGAAAACAGCGATAGTAAATAAGAATCATTTGCAGAATTGAGTGATACTGATTTTTGGGGAAATTTATCATCAGAAACTGAAAGTGACGACAGCGACAATTCTGCAACTGAGCAAATTTCTGCGTTTTTGGTTTGATTACATTATTGAATACATTTTATTACTATTATATTATTATTTTTGATAATTATTTTTAGTTATTTATTATATTATAATTTATGATTTCATTTTTCAAACTTTTTCATACCCGGGATGTCTACTAGACTGTTGTTTGGACAGATTTAAGTGAGTTATTCCTAAGAATTACAGGCCTACAATATAAAACGCCAAATTTTCATGCAAAATAATTGTACCGCTTTCAGCGATAAATTCCAGACTCAGTCATACCGCCAGGGAGGTTAACCTGGGCGTATGTTTTAGGCTATTATATTCCTGTGGGTTTAACCTTCAACCAACCAGGCATGGACCATAAGGTGCTACATGGCACTATATAATGCTGTGGTAGGTCTTTTAGTACTGGTTGCCAATTACTGTGTGCAAGTTGCTGGCTCGTGGTCCAGTAAAAGTGCCCCAGAGCATTATTCTTCCTCCTCCAGGTTTGCAGATTAATGTCACACCCTGAAGAACCATCCTTTCACCTACTCAACTGTGTACCAAAAGATTTCAAACGTTTGTTTGATAAACTATAAGACCTTCAGTAGTCCACTGGTGGTGGTCTGTGGTCTAGGCAACCTTCTTTTTCAGATTTTGCTATTTTAGCCAAGGCTTGACCTATCATGTCTGCAGATAGGAGTCTTCTCTTCACAGTTCTAAGTAAAAGTAGGAAACTTTTCTTTTTCTTTGACTTCTCCTAAGCTGTGCTCCTATGAGTTGTCTATCACACAAGCTGTTAATTCTCAAAAACATGACTTTTCTGCTGTAACTTCTGGTCTGCCTGACCCGACCCAGTCCAAGTGAGTTGGTAAAGGAAACTGAACTCACTGAATGGCTTTCCACTTTTCAGATTTAACAAGGACAAGGAGAGAAACTCAACCAATTACTGTTGCTGCACTTCCGTTGGGTTTAGACAGAATACAAAATTTTAGCTTAAAATCCCTGGTTCCTGGTGAATGCATTATTAACTTTAAAAATATTACAACACAGATACAAAAAATGAATCATTTTATTAACCCCTTCCTTACTGGGCACTTAAACCCCCCTCCTGCCCAGACCAATTTTTGGCTTTCAGCGATGTCGCATTTTGAATGACAATTGCGCGGTCGTATATAAAATATATATATAGTATATATAAAATTTGCGTCCTTTTTTTCCCACAAATAGAGCTTTCTTTTGGTGGTATTTGATCACCTCTGCGTCATTTCTGGTCGCCGCTATAAACAAAAAATGAGCGACAATTTTGCAAAAAAGAACAATATTTTTAACTTTTTGCTAAAGTACAAATCCATTAAAAAAAATTATTCATCAGTTTTGGCCGATTTATATTCTTCTACATATTTTTGGTAAAAAAAAAAAAACAATCGGCGTATATTGATTGGTTTGCGCAAAAGTTATCGCATCTACAAACTGGGAATTGATTTATGGCGTTTTTATTATTTTTTTTTTTTACTAGTAATGGCGGCGATCTGCGATTTTTATCGGGACTGCGATATTGCCACAGAAATGCCGGACATTTTTTACACATTTTTGGGACCAATGACATTAATACAGCGATCAGAAATTTAAATATCCACTGATTACCGTGTAAATGTCATTGGCATTGAAGGGGTTAACCTGCAGGGGGCAGTGAAGGGGTTAACAGTGTTCCCTGGGTGTGTTCTAACTGTGAGGGGGCAGGGCTGGCCGGGACATAACAGATCTAACTGATCCCAGTGACAGGGATCAGTAGATCTGTCATGTCCCCTGTCACAGAACGGGGAACCGCCGTGTTTACATCGGCGGTTCCCCGTTCTGAGGCTCCTAAAAGAGATCGGCGGGTCTCGAGCGGACATTGAGTCCGCCCGAGCCACGGGCACGCGCGCGCCGCCGCTGCCGCCAGGGGGCGTGCGAGGAGCGTGCACAGGGGATGACGTCCATGGACGTCGTCCCGGCATTTCAGATCCGCGCTGGAGCCGTACTATGGCAATAGCGCGGATCTGGAGTGGTTAAATACATCCACTGAAAACAATAAACGTCATTAAAATTAAGTCACTGAATCAGATGGGTTTACTAAGTGCATTGGTGTGCTTTATACAATAAATAAATGAATTAGCGGACCATGTATAAAGATTTGTCACAACACAGATATCAATGCATTTTGCAGAACCGGTCTACCTCCTCAGGATCAAAGTATGCGTGGTTTCCATGTTTTCTATATCTTACCTTTAAGTCTCAGGCTCCATGCACACTCAAGCTAAAAAAAAACACTGGAAAAATGCTGAATAAAAAATGCTGGTAATAGCTTTTTGTAGTATTGTTTTAGGAGTGTTTTAGTAGCGTTTTTGCAGTTCCTTTGAAAAAAAAAAAGGGGGGGGGGGGGATTAAAAAATGCTATTAGCAGCGTTTAGGAGCCTTTAGAAGTGTTTCTGCTGGAAAAAACGCTCCAAGAAACTCTACAAAAACAATTTTTTTCTGCTCCTAAACGCTGAAACTCAAAAAGCGCTAATAGCCTATATAAGTGTGCATGGACACCTAGGGTAACACTATCTACCTTCTAGGAGCAGAAAATTCTGGTGTGCATGGAGTCTCAATCTGGATTATTTAGACCCCTTTCACACTGGGGAAATTTTCAGGTGATCTAATGCTAATAATAGCGCATGTAAAGCGCCTGCAAAACTCCCCCCAATCCATCCCAGTGTGAAAGCCTTAGTGCTTTCACACTGGGGCGGTGCGCTTGCAGGACAGGAAAAAAAGTACTGCAAGCAGCATCCTTGGGGCGATGCGGGCACGGTATATACAGCGCTCTTTTACTGCCAATGGCCATCACTTCAAAAGAGACTGAACATCACTTCGGAAGCGCTGTGCACTGGCGCTTTTAACCTCTTGTTAACCCCTTCATGGGGGCTAAAAGTGACCCACTGCAGCCTGAATAGCGGCGCCAAAGCATCGCTATAACTGCGGTAGAGCTCCACTAAAACTAGCCGCGCTTTACCGCTAACACCCCCACCGCCCCAGTGTGAAAGAAGCCTTTCTAAAACTGGAGAGAGCAAAATCTGGTGCAGCTCTGCATAGGAAACAATCAAATTCCAAGGTTTTATTGCCAAACCTTAACTGAACGCTACCATGCGTAGCTGAACTGGATTCTGAGTGCACAAGTTTTAGTAAGTCTCCCCCAATGCCTCAAAATGTTTTGTTTAAAAAAAAAATATTTAACAATCTCCCGCCCGCGGTACAGTAAAATGGCGGTGGGTGGGATCCCATCTCCTTCTGGAACGATGTCATATGACGTTGCCCCAGTGTCACCGCTCTCATGCATCAGTGGGGGCATGCAGCACGGTCAGTAAAGAGCCGATGATGAGGCTCTTTATCAATGTGATCAGCTGTGTCCAATTACAGCCAATCACATGTAAATATGGAAGTGTCATTTATCGGCTCTCCTCACCTCACACTGACAGAGCGTGAGGCAAGGAGAGCCGATCGGCGGCATTTCTTTGCAGGGGAGACTGTACAGATAACCAGTGCCCTGATTATCAGTGCAGCCCCAGTAGTGCCCATCAGTGACACCAATCAGTGTCCTTCAGTGATACAAATCAGTGTTGCCTTTCAGTGCCTATCAGTGCCTGATCATTAGTGCTGTCCATCAGTGCTGCTCATTAGTGCCCATCAGTGCCGCCTATCAGTGTCGCCTATCAGCATTTATCAGTGCCACCTATAAGTGCCCATCAGTGTCGCCTATCAGTGTCCATTAGCGCCACCTATCAGTGCCCATCAGTGCCATCTATCAGTGTCGCCTATCAGTGCTCATCAGTGGCGCATATCAATTCCACCTATCAGTGCCCATCAGTGCAGCATATTAGTGCCTCCTCACCATTGCCACCTAATCAATGCCCTTCAGTGCTGCCTCATCAGTGTCCATAAGTGAAAGAGAAAAAATACTTATTTACAAAATTTACTGACAGAAATTAAGAAAACATTTTTTAAAAAAAATTTTTGGTCTTTTTTTGTTTTTTGTTTTTAGCAAAAAAACCCAGCAGTGATTAAATACCACCACAAGCTCTATTTGTGTGAAAAAAAGGATGAACATTTCATTTGGGTACAACGTCGCACAGCCGCGCAATTATCGTTCAAAGTGTGGCAGCGCTGAAAGCTGAAAATTTCTAAAAAAAGGGGGTGAAAGTTCCCAGTATTGAAGCAGTTAAAATACATTTTACAACCAATATCTAATGAGAATATTTGGCACTGTGTTCTCTGTTAACTCATGCAATACTCTCCTCTTGACCATCAATAAGGCAGCGGGTAGAACACATTGTCTGTAGAAGGACACAACTCCCATGTGTATACAGCCCATATGGTGTAAAGTGGCGCCTCCCATCCAACACAAGGCTTCTTAAAGTGGAGTTGCACCCAAAATTGGAACTTCCGCTGATTGGATTCCTCCCCCCTCAGGTGTCACATTTGGCACCTTTCAGGGGGGAGGGGGAAGAGGACACCTGTCTTTAGAGATGTGTCCTTTTCCACATATCCGGGAGCTTGGGCCAGTGGCCGCGGCCGCTGACATCAGCAGCCCGGCTCCCTCCTCCATCTTCACTCTGCTACTGGCAGAACGCAGCGGAGCCTCGCACATGCACATTAGGGCGCCCGGCGTGAAGCTGTAATTGTACACGTCCGGGTTCCCTTACCCGCAATGGACGCGGCTGCACCCGACCCCCGATCTGAAGATCAGCGACGAGTGCCGATATCGCTGGACTCCAGGACAGGTAAGTGTCCTATTATTAAAAGAGAAGGAACAACAGCAGCGCCTCTAAGTGCAGTATATCCACAGTTTAATGATAAAAGCAATGAAGTAAATACACTCACAAGGATAAAGGAAGACATGCATAGGTGTAGTGTAGGGCCATCCGCTCGGACCCGAGGACGAAGCCAGCTATGATCCACTTGTTGATTCCGGAGCCGGGCGCGCTGGTGGTTTCCAGCGTGTACAGGAGACCAGAGCAGGGAACGAAGATGGGGGCTGGTGGAGGAGGAGGATGTCACTTCCGGGTATCTCTGGCGGGGATCACGCGCGTTTGGACCATCCGTATTCCTTCGTCAGGCGTAGCTGGAGCCATGATGGATAGGGGCAAATTTATTTAGCAGCTGATGGCAATTGTGGGCAAGGCTATATGCCAAAAGCAGCGCGGCTTACCCACAATTGCCATCAGCTGCTATATACGCCTGACGAAGGATCACGGATGGTCCGAACATGCGCGATCCCCACCAGAGGTACCCGGAAGTGACATCCACCTCCTCCACCAGCCCCCATCTTCGTTGTCTGCTCCGCTCTCCTGTACACGCTGGAAACTGAGCAGATGGCCCTACACTACACCTATGCGTGTCTTCCTTTATCCTTGTGAATGTATTTACTGCATTGCTTTTATCATTAAACTGTGGATATACTGCACTTAGAGGCACTGCTGTTGTTCCTTCTCTCATGCCACAAAGTTTTCCTGCTCTTCACAAGCCTGCAGCCTCCAGGAGCCATTCCACATCCTCATGTTGGACTTTTTAGGACTTTGCCAGTTGTTTGTTAATGTCCCATTACCTCTTGGTTATTGTTTTTATACTCCTAATCTCCCAACTCCTTATCTACTACTGACAGCCTCCTTGACGGGAGAGCGCTGTGTGCGTCTATGTATTTATCCTATTATTAAAAGTCAGCAGCTACTGTATATGTAGCTGCTGACTTTTAATTTTTTTCAGCTCTGGGCGGACCTCCGCTTTAATTCATTTTTTTTAACTATGTTGTGATGTTTTTACAGTTAATACTACATACACCAGAAACAGCACCCCAATCTAAAATATTTTCTTTTGGCATGTAGTGCACATTGGCCATTTTACCAAGATAAAAGAGACCATTTTTAACCAGTTAGCGACCGCCCCATGCAGATATACTGCAGCAGGGCGACCACTCTGTGCCAAATCATGTACCTAGTACGTGAACTGACACTTCCAGGTCTGGGGCGAGCACATGCGCCACTAGCAACCTACTCCAACTGTGATTGGACATAGCGGGTGCCAATCAGCAGGTCCGGCGGACCTGATGTCCACTGGGACCGCAATCATTCCAGAGATCAGCAGAACGGCGGTCTGCCTATGTAAACAAGGCAGACCACCGTTCTTTAAAAAGGGAAAACAGAGATCCTGTGTTTCTAAAAGCAGGAACACAGATCTCTGCCTTCCCACAGTAAATGCACCCCCCCCCACACACAGTTAAAAAGCACTTCCAGGGAACACAGTTAACCCTTTGATCACCCCTGATGTTAACACCGTCCCTGTTAGTGTCATTAGTACAGTGACAGTGTATATTTTTTAGCACTGACCACTGTATTGGTGTCACTGATCCCCAAAAAGTGTCACTTAGTGTCAGATTTGTCCGCCACAATTTCACAGTCCCTCTAAAAATCGCTGATCGCCGCCATTACTAGTAAAAAGAAAGTAAAAAGTTCCATAAATCTATTTCCATAGTTTGTAGGCGCTAGAACTTTTGCGCAAACCAATCAATATACGCTCATCTGGATCTTCTTTACCAAAATTATGTAGCAGAATACATATTGGCCTAAATTGATAAAGAAATGTGATCTTTTACATTTTTTCATTGGATGTGTTTTATAGCAGAAAGTAAAAAATATTGTTTTGGGTTTTTTTTTTCAAAATTGCCGCTCTATTTTTGTTTATAGCGCAAAAAATAAAAACCGCAGAGGGGATCAAATACATCCAAAAGAAAGCTCTATTTGTGGGTAAAAGGACATCAATTTTATTTGTTGCATGACTGCGCAATTGTCAGTTAAAGTAATACAGTGCCGTATCGCAAAAAATGGCCTGGTCAGGAAGGGGAGTAAACCTCCCGGAGCTGAAGTGGTTAATGTGCAGTAACATATTATAATTAAAATACGTACCAGTAAGCCAATTGCTTGCAAATTATTAGCCAAGGCCATAATTTATAGCCGCCTTTATTTTTTATTATTTTCTTTTGCCTTTCTACTATAATAAAACTTAAAGCATAACAAAACACTAAACACAATGTTATATTTTGTAGCTTGTCAGTACTTGGGTGTGAAAGAAAGAATATTTTAAGCACATTTTAAGCAATTCTCCAATGTCCATGCCCCCTACCCCACCATTGTAATCTTCCAATGCGTCGGATATTCTTCTCCTACATGTAAAAAGCATCATTCTTTTGCTAGAAAATTACTCAAAACCCCCAAAGATTATATATGTTTTGTTTTTTTTAGCGGAGACCCTAGGGAATAAAATGGTGGTCATTGTAATTTTTTATGTCACTCTGTATTTGCACAGCAATTTTTCAAATAGGTTTTTTCTTTTATTAATTTTCCATAAATGATTCATGAATTTAAAAAAATAAAACACTAAAGTTAGCCTGTTTTTTTGTATAAAGTGAAACATGATGTTATGCAGAGTAAATAGGTACCTAACATATCACGCTTTAAAATTGCGCACGCTCATGGAATGGCGCCAAACTTCAGTACTTAAAAATCTCCATAGGCGACACTTTAAAAATGTTTACAGGTTACACGTTTAGAGCCGCAGAGGAGATCTAGCGCTAGAATTATTGCTTTTGCTCTAACGTTCACGGGGGTATCACACATGTGTGGTTTGAACGTTGTTTACATATGCAGGCACAACGTACGTATACGTTCACGTCTGCACACGAGCACACGGGGACGGGGGCGCTTTATTTTTTATTTGACTTTTATTTTTATATTTTGACACTTTCCCTTTACGTTTTTTTTTTTATTGCTTTTATTCCTATTACAAGGAATGTAAACATCCCTTGTAATAGGAATAGGTCCAACCTTATTGGAACCAGGTTATATTCTGGATAGAAAAGATCCAAGGGTGCCCCATTAAACATGACCCCTGGGTCATTTTATTCCATTGTACAGACGAACCAGTCGGCCGATATAAGAAGCTGATGACTCCTCACCTCCTTAATGCCGCTAAGGCACTCATCCCACGCCATTGGAAAACAGACGTCATTCCCACCATTCAACAATGGCTGGATGCGGTCGATTTCACTTATCAAATGGAGGATCTCACTTACTCCATCAGAGATAAGGCCTCCCTAGCTAACAAAATATGGGCCGGCTGGTTCGCCTTTAAATTTTCCACCGAATACTCTACTTTAAAGTCCTAACGAGGTTCCCTACTGCTCGCTTGTTTATGGATAGACATGTGCCAGACGGAGGTTCCATTGCTCTCGTCATGCATCGCCACTCCCCCCCCCCACCTTCTCTTCTCCCCCTTCTTTTACCCTTCTTTCCTCCTTTTACTCCCTGCTTCATCTAAGATGATCTTTCTCTGCTCACATTTTACAATGTTATCGATGTCTCCTCGCATTGCTAGAGGGTATACTTATAGAGAAGAGTGTGCGCGTCATCGGCTCTGATGGCGGAGATACACATACTGTTCAATGTATGCCAGTTAATTTTATTGTGCATATGAGACATCTACAATTTGTTCTGACTGCAGGACTATTCTATAACTTGTTATACAATGTCATGATGTGGATATTTGTACTCCTGCTCTTTGTTTTTCTTTCTGTTCAAAAACAATAAAAATATATTAAACTAATAGGAATAGGTCCTCTTTACAGTGAGATCTGGGGTCTATAAGTCTATATAACCAGATCTCTCCTCTAGGCTGGAAAGCCTGAGATCAAAAAGAGAAATGATCTTGGTTTCCCAGCTGAAGAAACGGCAATGTTTACATCTCCTGAGGCTGGACAGGACGTCTTACCTTTACACCCGGCCTCCAAAGGCCATAGAGATGAACGGGGACCATCTGGTCCTCAGCCAGCTCTATGGTAAACTGCTGCTGCTGGCCGATTCGTTCTTCCAGCTTGCCGGTCGCACGGGCGAGCCAGTAGATGCACCAGATGATTGCGGGAGGTGGGGTGTGCCCTCCCAACGCCTGAAAAAACAATAAAGTGGCTGAACAGCTGCTATGATTGTTTTTACAGTGCAGGGAATCGCCGGCAGAAAAAGAAGATATTTGAATGATGCCTGCAGCTACACCCATCATTCAGATATCACCACTCAACATCTACTGTTTTATTAACCTGAAATCCCCGGGCCTTGATCCAAGTGTTGATAGCAAAAGTCTAACAAGTTTCTTGTGCTCCTGTCCTTCTTTTCAGCCTCATAGTCACTCTCCGGGTATGTGTTGTATTTCATCTTTTGTACTTTACTTAAAGTGAACCTGTGGCCAGGCTATGAATATTTAAATATTTATATATTCTTAACAGGCAGTAAAAAAGCATTAAAACATACTGGTTTCTGTATCTGCAGACACTGTGGAAAAATGCATCCTCAAATTTCACAATAAAGACACTGAAACAACAGCTCCTTTGCTCTTAACCACTTGCCTACTGGGCACTTTCACCCCCTTCCTGCCCAGGCCATTTTCAGCTTTCAGCGCTGTCACACTTTGAACGACAATTGCGCGGTCATACAACACTGTACCCATATGGGATTTTTATCATTTTTTTCACACAAAAAGAGCTTTCTATTGGTGGTATTTATTCAATGCTGGGGTTTTTTATAGTTTGTTATAAAATTTTGCAAACAGGTAATTTTTCTCCTTCACTGATGAACACTGATAGGTTGAACTGATGGGCACTGATAGGTTGTACTTATAGGCACTGACGTGGTGGCACTGATGGGCCCTGATAGGCAGCACTGATGGGCAGTGAGAGGTGGCACTGATGGGCACTGATAGCCTCTACTGATAGGCACTGATGAGGCTGCACTGATGGGCACTAATAAGTGACACTGATGGGCGGCATTGGTAGGCAGCACTGATAGGCAGCACTGGTGGGCAATGATTTGCAGCACTGATGGGCACTGGTAGGTGGTACTGGTAGGCAATGATTAGCAGTACTGACATGCACTGGTAGGTGTCTCTGGTGGGCACTGATTAGCAGGACTGGTGGGCACTGATTAGCAGCACTGGTGGGCACTGATTAGCAGCACTGGTGGGCACTGAGGGGACAGACATCCCTGTAACAGAAGCCGGTTAATGGCTTTCTTCTTTTTTCCTCACCCTGTCGGCATGAGAAAAAAAAGACGATAACTGGCTTCTGTGATCAGCTGCCATTGGCTGACAGCTGATCAGTTGGCTGACAGCTGATCAGGTGGTAAAGGTCCACTTTGATTGGCCCTTTACCCTGATCCGTGATCAGCCGAGTCCCAAGAATTCGGTGATCCCAGAGCGCATGCACCACAGGGGGCGTGCGGGCAGAGCAAGAATGGGAGGACATCCATGGACACACTCCTGCCATTTTAGGCCCACCCTGTAGCCACCTTTTGGCAATAGCACAGGCACCAAGTGGTTAAGTTCTAAGGCAGCAAGGGCAGGGCAGCCAGACATATAATGTAAATGAACAGCATGAGCTGTGAGCTGACCAGATACAACTACAATCTAGCTTCAGAATCTGTGTAATAATGATCTTTGAGGATGGATTGCTCCACAGTACCTGCTGGTACAGAGGTCAATAGGAGTTTTATTTTAAAGCCAATTTACTGCTTGTTAAGAATATTTAAATATCCCAATGTGTACAGGACAGAAAACCTTTGGCTTAGGAGGCAAATGTAATCAACCTTCACTTTTACAATGGCAGATTTCTAAGAGTTACTGAAAGTGTATAACACTAGTGTGCCACAATGGGCTTGGTGAAAGAAGGGTGCTCTGAGATCATGCATGGTGTACAGTATCATGACACATTGGAGTTTTTTCTGTCTTCTAGCACTGGTTTCTTTTGCTGCTTTAAAGTGATACTAAAGTCAATTTTTTTTTTAGCTAATAATAACAAACATGTTATACTTACCTGCTCTGTGCATCCTCCTCTTCTCAGGGCCCTCTTTGGTGCTCCTGGCCCCATCCCTCCTGTTAAGTGCCCCCATAGTAAGAAGCTTGCTATGGGGGCACCCGAGCCGAGTCAGAGCTCCCTGTGTCCATTCAGACACTGAGCCATGACCTGACCTTGCCCCCTTTTTCTCCTCATTGTCTGGCCAGATTTGATTGACAGCAGTGGGAGCCAATGGCGCCACGCTGCTGTCTCAGCCAATGAGGAGGGGAGTCCTGGGCAACCGAGACAATCCTGCAACACTGATGGATTTAGATGGGTTCGGGTAAGTATTATGGGAGCATTAAAATAACACACAGTTCAATCCCCTGCGCTGTGCAGTAAGCCTCGGTACAATCGTAAACTCTTGACACCCATGTTTAACTAGTTCCCGACCGACGTACCACTATAAGCGGCGACAGCGTGGCTCTGTCCCGCGGATTGCCGCTTATAGTCATCAATATCGTGCACGGCTGCTAGGCGTTCATGCCTGCCACACGCTCCCTGAGCGGGGCCGTCGGTCGGGCGGACTCTATGTCCGCCGGCAACTTGCTATGGGCTGAGACAGAGCCAGAACGGGGAACCGCCAATGTAAACATGGCGGTTCCCTGTTCTGACAGACGGCCTGTCAGAGATCTACTGAGCCCTGTGCTCAGGATCAGTTAGAGTTCTGGTGCCCCTGCCAGCCCAGCCCTCATACAGTTAGAACACACCCAGGGAACACAGTTAACCCCTAGAGCGTCCCCCAGGTTAACTTTACTGACAATGACATTTATACAGTAATCAGTGGATATTTAAATTTCTGATCGCTGTATAAATGTCATTGATCCCAAAAAAGTGTCAAAAATGTCCGACATGTCCGCCCCAATATCATAGTCCTGATAAAAATCACAGATCACCGCTATTACCAGTAAAAAAAAAAAAATGGTAAAAACGCCACCAATCAATAAACTCCGATTGCGATTTTTTTTTACCAAAAATATGAGGAAGAATATAAATCGGCCAAAATCGAAAAGAATAAATATGCTTTTTTATATTATTTTTTTGTATATGTATTTTAGCAAAAAGTAAGAAATATTGTTTTTTTTTCAAAATTATCGCTTTTGTTTTGTTTATAGCAGTGATCAGAAATGACGCAGCGGTGATCAAATACCACCACAAGAAAGCTCTATTTGTGGGAAAAAAAGGGCGCAAATTTAGTTTGGGTACAACGTCGCACGATTGTCAGTTAAATCGACGCAGTGTCGAATCACAAAAAGTGCTCTGGTCCTAACGTGGGAAATCTTTCCGGGGCTGAAGTGGTTAAAAAAGGGTTTAAGGAACTCCTTGCTGCCTTCCACAGATAGGGGAATCCGAAGCACTGGAAAATGAAAGAAACAGAAGGTGCATAGGCCTAGCACATTATCCCCAAACAAAGGCTTTATTAGTATACAAAGGTAAGTATTATACTCACAAAACAAGAATTGAATAAAAGCATGTCTAAATTGTCCTCCACATGGGTCCATGCACTGTCTACATCTCAAGGTACTTGTCCTTGTACAGGCATAGACTAACACATTTCGAGAAGTTCCTCTTCCTCAGAGCCATCCTCAGAGCCAACTGAGGAAGAGGAACTTCTCGAAATGTGTTAGATTATTCGTGTACAAGGGCAAGTCTCTTGAGATGTGGACAGTGTATGGACCCATGTGGAGGAACATTTAGACATGCTTTTATTCAAGTCTTGTTTTGTGAGTACAGGCGGTCCCCGGGTTACATACAAGATAGGGACTGTAGGTTTGTTCTTAACTTGAATTTGTTTGTAAGTCAGAACAGGTATATTTTTTCAGTGTAGCTTCAGCCAAAAAAACTATTTTTGGATAGCATAGGGGAGGGTTAACACCCCTGTAATGTTTGTTTTGCTGTCTATGTTTCTGTTCAGAAGATTTCACCTCACTTCCTGTCCCAATGATAATTGGATTTTGAAACTTTTGGGATGTTGTGGAAACAAACCTTGGTGATAAAGCATCAGTGGGGACTTCTTTTTCCCATAATAACCTTCCTGGGGTAGATTTCCTGTCACTTCCTGTTGTCTCCCTCCATTTGTAAGTAGTAGTTGTTTGTAAGTCGGATGTTTGTAATTAGGGGACCGCCTGTATAATACTTACCTTTCTATACTAATAATACCTTTGTTCGGAGATAATGCGCTAGGCCTATGCGCCTCTGTTTCTTTCCTGTACAAGTATTATGGGGGCTCAGGGGGTCTGCTGCACACAGAAGGATTTCTATCTTAATGCATAGAATGCATTCTATCACCAAATGCGATCACAGGTTTCAATAAGGTAGCTATTTAATACCCACCATGCGTAAAATAAATCAGGGTCCCACTCAAATGGATGCACAAGTGGTATCTTCTCTTTGGGCCACCAGCCCAGCATATCCTATTAGCACTGGCCTGGGGGACAAATGCCTGGCCACTCTTTAAGATTAAGATTAAGCATTGTGCATTTGATACATTCCTATCAACTATTTAAGAAGTTTTGCAGTACAGCATATGAAATGTACACAAAAAACTCTCTTCTTGGTATCTCAGATCAACACACAAGTGTGTTGAGTTGTGTTGTGTTGTGTCAATTACTTTTGAAATGGTAAGCTATTAAAATGCTTGTATTGGAAACAAAAGTTTTCATATTGCATATACAAGTACATTCTTATAACTTAAAATTTCACTGAGCTATACTTCTCAAAGTTTGAGTAAAAATGCTACTGGCATCCTCAGTGAGTCAGATGTTAGTATTCTTTATAATTTTTGTATTAAACTGAGAATGTTGTGTCACAATCTTCATTTCTTCCAGTGTATGTAATTGCATATGACAGCATGCATATCCTGCTTCCTCAGGCTGTAAATGATTGGGTTAAACAATGGCGTCACTACAGTAAATATAACTGAAATTATTTTGTTGATAGACACCGAGTTTCCTTTCACTGGAGTAAAATAATTTATTAACACCGTTCCATAAAACATACCCAAGTTTTCATTA
>BLSH010447878.1:27324-40378 GCA_018402905.1 Glandirana rugosa | reverse complement strand
TGCCTTGGTCCCCAGGTACATTTACATTTTGGGATGGTTTATGGACTCCGATCTGTCCTCCGCTTCCTTTATTTTTGGTACAACCTCAATCTGCACTATCTCTTCAGGGTGTCACGGACCAGCTCGGGATATCACGACCAGGGTTTCGGGCTACCGTGGTAGTCCAAGACATCGCTAAAGTCCTTCGACTTATTACACAGATTCACACTACGTATGGGCTACGGCACCCAACTGCTTGAACACCTGTCCTTGGAAACGATTACACCTCCCTGTATCGGGAGCACCGAACAAGAGAGATACAAAAGTTATACTAAAATGGTCACCCTAAAGGGAAGTAAGGAAAAAAGTCAAAAGACCTCGAGCTCCAGAAAACTGAAAAAAGGAATGAAGGGAAATCCCACTGGTAAAATCATATTGAAAACATAGAGAGAACAAGCCACGAGGGCTATGTCCCTCCACATTAGCAAAGGTTCCTGTCCACAAGTTCGTCAACCCACGGCATCGGGTATGCATCACACTTAGACACATTATTCAGCTTCCTGAAATCGCTACAGAACCTGATGGTGCCATCGGGCTTTGGGACCAGCACTATAGGGCTCGACCAGGCACTGTGGGACTTCTCTATCACGTCTAACTCCAACATGGTTTTTATTTCCTTCGCCTCCTGTCTAGCCTCAGGTATTTGGTAGGGTTTTACATTTACATGGACCCCTGGTTCCGTGATTATGTCATGTTGTAGTACAGTGGTCAGTCCGGGTAGGGGAGAGAAAAATCTCTATTTTTACTGATAAATTCCTTAACGTCATTTTGTTGCGTCAGTGACAAGGACTCAGTTATGGAGACATCCGGAGTCATGGATAGCCTGTCTTCTTGAGGAGTGTGCGCTGCCAATAAAGTCTCTCTGTCTTTCCACAGTTTTAAGAGATTCACATGGTAAATTTGCTCGGGTTTCCTTTTCCCTGGCTGGTAAACTGTGTAGTTCACTTCCCCTACTCTTTCCCTAATCTCATAGGGGCCCTGCCACTTTGCTAGGAATTTACTTTCATCCATGGGGACTAGCACAAGCACTGTGTCTCTGGGGTTGAAAGTCTGGGTTTTGTCACTGCGATTATAAACCCTTCTCTGGGCCTCCTGGGCTCGTTTCCTTATGTTCTTGCCCCAGGGGCAGTACTGCTGGCATTCAATCCTGTATCAAGGAGATATGCTCATTGACGCTATTATATGGGGTGGCCTCTCCTTCCCACATCTCTTTTGCGACATCTAACAGCAATCTGGGATGTCTGCCATACAAGAGTTCAAAGGGGGAATACCCTGTAGATGCTTGCAGAACCTCTCGTATGGCAAACATGAGGTACAGCAGCAACATATCCCAATCGCTCCCATTTTTCTCCACTACCTTCTGCAACATGCTTTTGAGCATTTTATTAAACCTCTCCACAAGTCCATCTGCTTGGGGGTGGTAGACCGAGGTAAGGAGATGGGAGATTTTATACAACCTGCACAATTCCTCGGTTACACGGGACATAAACGGGGTGCCCTGATCCATTAAGACCTCTTTAGGGATCCCCACCTGGCTAAATACCTAGACCAACTCCCTGGTGATAGTCTTAGCAGAGGTGAACCAGTCCTGCCATGGTGGCTGGTAAAATCCGGACCAGACTCTGTTCAATCCAGTCCACATGAACGCATACGAGGTGACAGGTAGCCCCCGTCTACCACTTCACCTTCCATACTGTCACACCGTGTACATTTATTTTAGTCTGGTTGGCCATCATCAAGGTGTGTACTGTACGGTGTGGTCTATGCTGGGGGTCCATATGTATTAAAGTGACTGTGCTGGGGGGAGGTCTGTACTGATGAGTCTATATTGGAGGAGAAGTCTGTATTGAGGGGATTGTGCTGGGGAGTCTATACCGGGGGAGAGAGTGTCTGTACTGTGGGGTCTATGCTAGACATGTGCAGAACGGAAAATGTTGTTTTGTTTTGTTTCAAATATTTTTGTTATGTTACTAATTTTGTTTTGTTTTGAAATTTGTTTAGTGTCAGGGCCCATTCACACCTGAGCGTTTTCAGCTCCTAATACGCTTATAAAATGCTCTTCTCTGCAGCTCCAAAATGCCCAACAAGCAAAATCCCATTTATTTCAATGGCCCCTGTTCACATCTGAGCATCTGTGACATCACATCCTGTCGGTGGTGGAACGCACGCCGCATGTTGGAGACCACGCCACGCAATACCCACATGAGCATACCCATGCGAGATTACAACTGATTTTTTGTAAGTGTGATCTTTGTTTTGCGCCCAATAAATCTTTTTAACAGTATTTCACTATGGAAGCCATTCTTTTCTTCTTTTACCTAACCATATGAGGATCATAAGTCTCTGGAATTGAGTCCTAATCAAAGCAAGGGTCCCGTTACCATCACCCACACATCCATCTGACCTGCACCAGGACTTGGCTTTTTTGATCCCCAGACTGAAAAGCTGGGGGTCCATTTGTTCTGGTGAGTGGGTCACAACGGGGGATTGTCACCGAGCACCACGTTATATTTGTTGGCACTTGATTGAGCACGGAGCACTTTATTTCATTTATGGACTATTTGAATAGTTTGTTTAATATTTGAGCATTATTGATTTGTTATTTATTCAACAAATTGAAGGGTGATCAACACTCATATATTTTATATATTTTGTCATTTGGTAACATTTTCATTCAAAGGGTGGCGCTGTGTTTTATGTTTTTCACGTTGTTTATGAGTGTATACACTTGTGTAGCAGCAGCCCCTTAGACATGCATTAACTCCTGAATAGACTTGTCTTTTAGGGATTGATGCATGTAATGATATATTTATCCACAAGTGCAGATTTTTCAGTACATAATGTGCACGAGTACCTCGGCTGTCCAGGACGCTCCCTCCTAAATTGGCAGAGACACAGCAGCGGTGCCATTGGCTCCTGCTACTGTCAATCAAGGTCAATTAGCCAATCAGGAGAGTGAGGGGACTGTCTGAATGGACACACGGAGCTGCGGCTCAGCTCAGGTGCCCCCATAGTAAGCTGCTTATTGTGGGGGCATTCGACAGGAAGGAGGGGCCAGAAGCACTGAAGAGGAACCCCAGAAGAGAAAGATCTGGGCCACTCTGTGCAAAACCACTGCACAGAGTAGGTAACTATAACATGTTTGTTATTTGTAAAGAAAAAAATACTAGAATTTAGTATCACTTTAACTAAAGCTGAAGATAGAAGTTGGTTGGTTGCCATGCACATAAATTCCCTGACTGTGTTTCACATTTTATACTCCTGTCTACCACACTCTGTATGCTGGGCAGTGACGGCTGGTGTTTTTTATTTGGGGGTGGCAAAAAATGCACCCCCCCTCCGTGGGTCGGTCGGGTAAATTGTGCACCCCCAACCCCCCTGGTCGGTCGGGATACCAGCCTGGTACTTACCCCATCCGTCGCACGTCCTTGCGGGCAACGGCGGTAGCTTTCCCTGCATCACGACGGCCGTGCGTCTCCTTCCTCCTCCTCAGCCAATAGGATTGCTTCTCCTTTCAGCAAATCTGGAAACGGGTCTCAAGACCCGCTTCCTGATTGGCCAGGAGGAGAATCAGTGTGACAATATCAAATATTCATTCGCTATTATCACACCCCCTTTTATGAAGCCTATTACCCCATTGGAATCCATGCGCCTGGCACCCCGCATGTAGATTAGGGGGCCAGATGCATGCATAGGGGCAGCGCCCATGCGCCCCTATGGATGGACTACCGCTGTCCACCAGAGTATACAGCTTGGTGTTGATTTTGCACAAAAATATGATGTATCTTCCATCAAGGTCTAGGATAGAGTTCAGCAAGGCGAAGGATATAGAGTTTTAAGGGCAATTAGGGTTTCTTCTTTTCTGTGGTGTGCAGGCCATATAGAGTTGCGTAAAATGTTTACGTGTGTTGACTTGAAAGTGGGTTTCTTCAGAAAATATAACACTGTAAGGCTCAGGCTTCCTTTCAGAGGGAGAATCTCTTGGCTAGATTGTTTAATCCCCGAACACTTAGGAAGGCTATTTTAAATCCCACGGAAGTGGTAAAGGGTTCAATATACTGAAATAGTGGTTAAGTTTGGATAGTTGTTGGAAAGGCAGAGATGGAGTCTGTGTGCTACTCTTTGTTATAAAATCACAGGTGTCATTTTCTTCAGTTGTGGAGAAATAGAAGCAGCGCCACTGTTCTGTGACATCCTTGCCCTTGATTTTTCTGGGCTTCTTGTGGAGGGAGTGGAGGAGTCCTACAAGGTGCTTGGTCCAGCAAAGCCCTGAGGATTCAATCCTGGATTTATAATGTGACTGCCAAGTCATTTACTGTATTGTCGCAGCAATAAAGATCCATTTTGCTTTAGTCCACTCCCAGCTGGGTGGAAGAAAGCAGAGAGTTTATGCAGCTGGTCCAAAAAGACATGAATGAGCGAGTTTGGGGTGGAGGAACTTAACTGACCTGCAAAGAGTCCTGACCTCAACCCGATAGAACACCTTTGGGATGAAGTCGAGAGGAGACTGCGAGCCAGGCCTTCTCTTCCAAAATCAGTGCCTGACATCTTCTAGAAGAATGGTCAAACGTTCCCATAGACACACTCCTAAACCTTGTGGACAGCCTTCCCAGGAGAATTGAAGCTGTTATAGCTGCAAAGGGTTGGCCAACTCAATATTGAACCCTACAGACTAAGACTGGGATGCCATTAAAGTTCATGTGCGTGTAAAGGCAGGTGTCCCAATACTTTTGACAGTATAGTGTATATCGTTTTATAGGAAAAACAATGCTTTCTTGTGGCGGTGTTATCTTGCCCAAATTATTTTATTTTTATGCACTCCTAGACAAAAAACAAAGACAAAAACATAATAAAGCTACAATAAGCATTTGTTTTATCAATGTTAGTTCAAAAAAATGTATTGTTACTGTAGTAAAAAAAAAGTATACATTATTCTATAATTTTTCGGTTAAACTTAAACCAGACCAAATTGACTCCACACCCCCCAAAGTCAAATCACCTGCAAAAGTTCTTAAAAATAAAGCTGTCACTTAAACTAAAATATATATATATACTACCTTGTCATCTGCTTGCGGACGACATCATAATGTCACATATGCAGGCGACATCACCATGCCTCACTGACTCACTGCTGGCTCCTGGGATAGCTTGGTGCTCAACACTACATAGGAATACACCCCTTCAATGGGCTGGAATGCATTCTATCCCAGCTATCCCAGTTGGCAGAGGTGTGACTTTCCCCTCACCTCCTAGGTGCCGAATAATTCATTCACAAGTGCAGCAGGGTGTGTTTGACAGGTGGTACCACTTTACCACCTGATTTAAACCCATGATTGCAGTGCAATGCATGCGATTGCGACATAGTACTATGGCAGTTAGAGGTTTAAATCAGGTGTGAGGAGGTGACACCGTGTCTGGTCATCATTGACTTCTCCCATGTTGTTGAGGTAGATCCCCACCTTGGTTGCCTGCCCCTGCCATAGACTTCTGTGGGAAGGCCAGGCCTATTTGAATTAAAAAGCCCCTTGGTACCGAGCCTTTCCTAAACTGTGCTCACTGCAGGCTCATCTTTCTGCTCTTGGCTAATAGGAATAGGACTTGACCTTGTCTTCTGCTGTTGTAGCCCATCCACCTCAAGGTTCAATGTGTTGTGGTATGTAAGGTGTGTTTATCAGTTGTAAAGAGTGTTTTCTGAGCTACCATATTCTTTTTTATCAAATCAAACCAGTCTGGTCATTTTCTTCTGACCTCTCTCGCCAATATAATGTGTCTATCCACATAACTGCTGCTCACTAGATTGTTTTTGTTTTTCTCACCATTCTGAGCAAACTGTAGACATCATTGAGTGTGAAAATCCAAAATGATCAGCCAGTACAGAAATACTCAAACCAGCCAATCTGGCATCAACAGTCATGTCAACGTTAAAGTCCCTGAAATCACATTAATCCCAATTCTAATTTTTGATGTACATACTAATTGAAGCTTTCGATCAGCATCTTTTAGTGAAGACTAGTGTTGAGCGAACCCGGACTGTAAACACACAGTTTTTAGATGATTTTAGAACAGGGATATGGCTTCTCCCAGTTTTAGTTAAAGTTTAACACACAGTTTCCAGATGATTGTAGAACAGTAGAATGGGCTCTCTCGGTTTTAGTTAAAGTTTAACACACAGTTTCCAGATGATTGTAGAACAGTAGTATGGGTTCTCCCGGTTTTAGTTAAAGTTTAACACACAGTTTCCAGATGCTTGCAGAACAGTAGTATGGGTTCTCCCGGTTTTAGTTAAAGTTTAACACACAGTTTCCAGATGATTGTAGAACAGTGATATGGGTTCTCCCGGCTTATTTATACTTTTTTGACACAGTTTGAAGATGATTTTAGAACAGTGATATGGCTTCTACCGTTAATTAATACTTTTCAGACACAGTTTGAAGATGGTCCACATCCACCTCCATTTTTGATTTTTTTTTAAAAATGCTTTTAGTTATTTCCCTGTCCCCATTTCTTTGTAGGGCACTTGTCCCACCCTTAGCCCCATTTCCTTCCTTTTGCAGACCTCTAGGACTTTCCAGGACTTTTTTACAGCCATTTTTGTGCCTAAAAGTTCGGGTCCCCATTGATTTCAATGGGGTTCGGGGTCCGGGACAAAGTTCGGGTTATGTCCGGACCCGAACCCGGACTTTGTCACGAAGTTCGGCAGAACCCGAACTTCCAGAAGTTCGCTCAACTCTAGTGAAAACCTGAAAACCTAGTAGTATATTTTGATTCTAAGGTCAGATTAGTGGCAGCATGTCTAAATTTTTTTAATATGCAGGGACATAGCCTTTGCTATGCTATGTGAGGACCTTCGGATTAGCAGAGCCAAATTAACCTCCCTGGCGGTATGATTATGTCAGATTTTTGCGTCTAGAAGCAGTACATTTTTTTGTATAGAAATTTGGCGTTTTATATTGTAGGCCTGTAAATCTTAGGAATAACTTAACACAAGAGTCTAGTAGACATCCCGGGTATGATAGAGTTTGAAATAACTAAATCATAAATTATAATATATATGAAAAAATTATATATGTATAACATAATAAATAACTATAAATAATTATCAAAAATAATAATATAATAATAATAAAATGTATTCAATAATGTAATCTATTCAAAAACACCAAAATCTGCTCAGTTGCAAAATTGTCACTGTCGTTACTTTCAGTGTCTGATGATAAATTTCCCCAAAAATCAGTATCACTCAATTCTGCAAATGATTCTTATTTACTATATCTCTGTTTTCTAGCTGATCAAAAAACACTTTTGACGTTTTTTATGCCATGGACTTTCGCAAGTTTCCAGGCAGAAAGAACGGCATATATAATATAAAAGTGCATGCAGGGCACTGGGCAAAGTACTAGGGACAAAAGGGTTGTAAAATGATTTGATACAATAATGTAATCTTACAGATTACAGTGTACTGTATTTTTACTGTGTGTTTCACTTTTTGAATTTCCCCCCAAGCTCCTCCCCCGTATGGCGCGACGTTCACAGGGAACAGAGCCTGCCATCATACAGGCATCAGGCGGAGGACACAGCCCACAGACACAGCAGGGGGACATCGTTAGATCCAGGGGACAAGGTAAGTAATCCAGCCTTGGATCCAGCAATGTAATCCCGAGTGTGGCTCGGGGTTACCACTATTTGCATTGAAAACTCACCCCACGGAATACCGCCAAGGAGACTACGTAGGCTGAAGGGGACCTGTTCAAAAGTTGCCACCATAAATGTGTGCCAGCAAATCATGTTGTATTTTAATATTTATTTACAAACCATGCTTCTTTAAAGGAGAAAAAAAAGTGAACAAAGGTATATTTAGCCTTTAAACATGCCATATTAATGAAATAAATAAAAAACGCATTTAAAATAGCTTTTTTATATAGTCACATGTCTTATTGGTGATAATGTGACCACTGTACTAGGTCTGTCTGAAAAGTATTCAGCCATGCAATATGAAAAATAGAAACATTTATTGAACAAGACACAAGATTCAAGAAACATAGTACAAAGGACAATGATGCCTCAGTCCTCTGCAAAGTAAGCACCTTGGGACCCGATACAGTTCTCTTCACCATATCTCTCAACCATTAAATATAATTGAGATAGTACTCCTTATTATTTGTTTGGCCAGAAGATGTGCATTTGTGATGGACAACACCTTCCCAATCAAATAACACAGTTAACATGGTCCATTGGACACGGATGTTCAATCATAACGCAAACTCTGATGCAGATTTGTTGTTCTACTCACTCAGTCATTTTGAAAGCTAGGGCCATACAGTACACATACTCACTCAATAGCATCTAGCCCCCACTGACTAGTACAGTGAAGTCATCATTAGAGTTGAGCGAACACCTGAACGTTCGGGTTCGGCAGGTTCGGCCGAACTTTCCGGAAACGTTCGGGTTCGGTACCGAACGTTATCCGAACTTTACCCTGGACCCCGAACCCCATTGAAGTCAATGGGGACCCAAACTTTTTGGCACAAAAATTACTATAAAAAAGTCCTGGAAAGGGCTAGAGGGCTGCAAAAGGAAGAAAAATGGGAGATGCTATTAGAGCTGCAATCTGTCCCTCAAAGCAGTAGTAATCTCTACCTAGTCCAGTATCAGATCGTTCTGTAATGCAGGATGAGAGATTGTTCTGTAATCAGATCATTCTGTAATGCAGGATGAGATGTTATAGATCTACAATCTGTCCCTCAAAGCAGTAGTAGTAATCTCTACCTAGTTATTAGATCTGCAATCTGTCCCTCACAATCTGTCCCTCACAGTGCCGGCAGTATCCTCTCCCTAAACTAACCTGAGAGCATGTGACATGCAGCACTGTGACTCCAGCCTCATATAGAGGCTGGGTCACATGATGCACTGGCCAATCACAGCCATGCCATTAGTAGGCATGGCTGTGATGGCTTCTAGGGAAAACGAGTGAAACGCTTGTTGATTGGCTGCCCTGCAGCTATTCAACATGCATGATAAAATACCAGAACCCAGAACCCGAACCAAACGTTTTTCTCAAACGTTGGGGTTCGGAACATGCTCAACACTAGTCATCATTATTCAAGCATATGCATTTCAGTAAAAGAATGTACTGGGGTGAGCAACCACCCCCGTAGAGAATATGGGACTTTAATGGTACTAGGTCAGAACCCTCTCTGAATGATCAGACATTCACAAGTATAACTTAAAATGTACAAAATATATTAATACATTTAAAACATAGAATTGCCCATAAATGGGTAAATAAACAACAATAAATGTAAGAAAAGATATCGGACATAAAAAACATAACCCATAGGGTCTGGATGCTCCCTGTCGATGGTATTGGTATGTTTCCCAAGCGACTGGACAGCAGATGGTTGAGGTGCAGGATACGTTTTCCCAACGCGTTTCGCCTGATGTGGCTTCTTCAGGGGAAAATAGACAGAAACCCAATACGGGTATACGTATCCTAGATAAGCAAAGATACAGTCCGATAAAATGTAGAAATACCAATTGCGTTTCATTAACAATGTCCCGTTTCCGGGGCATATATTATACCTATAAAGAATTTTAGTCTGATCATTTAATCAATGCGAAACTGTAACATGTCCAATAATGGAAGCAATAATACTGCATATAAATTACATACTGAAATGGATTACCTTGATATGTGGAATTAGAGAGAAACACTCCATGCAGTGACAAAGCGTGCCTTCAATGTCTCAGGTATATGGAACAGATTACAACATACAAAGCTGCCGTGTCAGCAGCGTACCCAGACCAAAAGATGGGGTCTGTGTTTAGAGAGTTCCAGGTTTTCCAAAATGATCTCAGAAGGGTACCAATAGAAGACCATATGCCTACAAGTGATGCACTGAACCATGGGGGTAGCGCACTGTCGTAAACGGCACCTAATATAAAACAAAATAGATACAACAAAAAAAGGAAAAAATAATAAAAAAATATGAGAAAAATTGTAAAGGTCTCAAACCGGCAGTTGCTTGTACTCAGAAAGGTAATGGTAAAATGTATAAATAAAACAAAGGAAAAATGCAAGCACATACCCTGGATAGGGGACGGTACCTATACAGTCCAAAGGGGAGAATCCGAAGGTATGGGAGTGAGGGTATAATCCTCGGACAAACTGGGCAGGGTGTTGGGGCCAAAAATACCTATGGAAACAACAAAAGCCAATGAAACCAACATCAGCCCATGCTCCATGGTCTCCGAAGCAGAGCCCCACATCGGCGCCCAAACCCAGAGTCCCGCACTGCACAGCCGAAAAACCCATAAGCCAAATATCACCAATGCACACAAGGGCAGTGAAAGAAAACTACCTTGGTTAGAGACAGGCACAGGACCGCACCACAGCGAGCAGCATCCGCAACAATGCGGTGTATGATGCTGCTTAAGTAGCAGATGAATTGGCACCAGGAAACAGATCGGCGCTCAGGAAGTGTGTCAGTGGTATCGGGTGCTGATTAGGTGGCACTGCAGACTCTCTCAGCGCCTCCCACACGGCAACGTCACTCTCCCCAAGTAGGAACAGCAGATCGGGTGTTGTTAGGGAGCCTGCATCGACCCAGTTAAACACCCATCACTGGGGGGTCAGATCCTACACAGGCTACCAAGTGGCGGGACGTTGGGGGCATGGAAAGGGCTCACCCAGAGTCCCAAATTCCAATCACCCACCCCCCAAGCCCAAGGCCGGGGGGAGGGAGAGAAAGGAACGGCAACCCAAAGGGAGACCCCACCAAAAAAGCCCCCCCGTCCTGCCACTGTCACCAATATCACACTGGTATGAATGAACACAACTAGCAACTAAAGGGAAGATCATAAAAGGGGGAAAAAATGGAAAAAAATATTATGGAAAAAATAAATAAATAAATAATAAATGAATGAAAAAGGAATAGTGAAAATAAAATAGAATAAATATATATATATAAATAATAAATAATAAAATACAAAATTTCCCCTTTTCGTTCTTGTCACTTTATTATCCTCCTAATAAGGCAACAGCTACGGTCCACATACAGGACACAATACATGTGCCCATAGAGGGGCCATGAGCTACGAGGACAGTCCCCTTGGGTATCCACCCAGCAGGGCCACGAACGTCATAGACAAACTCCCGAAACTTGTAGTGTGATGGCAACCAACAACTACCGTGCATGTTAAAAAAACATGCTAGGTGGCATATTGTCATACCACTGGCACCCAAGAAACCCAATTGGAGACTCCCAGATATAAAGCTGTCAAAGATTTAGGTATCCAAGAAAGCCGGCTAATCGCATGGAGTGTTTCTTTGATATGTAACATATTAGTGGAAAGTTAACAGAACCCTTAATATAGTAACAATCATCATGGTTGGTATGTGGTAGAAACGTGGATATCTAAAGGAAAGGTTTAAAACTAATATTCTCATTGAGGCCTGGTGCTTTAGTAGCCTCTAATTGGAAAATCCATCTTGTTTCTAACTGTAGAAGACGTTTGTCTACATTCCCTCCCCGGAGGGGGGCTTCAACATGTTCAAGAGTGAAGAATCTCATGTAACCCAGGCCATAGTTATGATAGAGGCCGACATGGCGACTTATGGCGGACTCCAACTTTCCATTCGAGATTTCATATACATAGTCTCAAATTCTATTGAAAAAAAGGACGCTTCGTCTTACCTACATAGAACGCCTGACAACGGCATTCCATGTAGTAGATAACACCAACAGTTTTACAGTCTATGAGACATTTAGGGGTCCAGAGGGTGCCATCAGAAAGTACATTTTTTGCCTGCCACACCCACCTGCAAAAATTTCAACTACTGCATTTTTTTGTACCTTTTCTAGGTTGAACCCATGGTAAAGTCTCCTTGGGACTAGCCAAATGGCTATGTGTTAAATAGTCCCGGAGATTCTTAGCCCGCCTAAACGCGACCGTTGGTTTTTGGGCCACATATTTGCAAACCACCGGGTCATCAAGGAGAAGGTGCCAATGTTGCTCTAAGATACCTCCTATTTGGTCTGAGTTGGCCGAAAATTGGGTGATAATACGTGTGGGTCCTTGTTCGTTGCTTTTGGGGTGGGAAAACAAGAGAGATTTACGAGATCTCTCCTTTGTTTTATTAAATGCTTTCTTGAGGCATTTGTTACTGTACCCCCTTCTCAGAAGTCACTGTCGTAATAGATCAGCCTGTATGAGAAAGGTGTTATGGTCACTGCAATTACGTTTCAACTGTAATTATTGCCCATAGGGAATACTGTTTTTAAGAGGTTTGGGATGGGAGCTCCTAGCGTGCAAGATCGTATTTGCCACAAACGGCTTCCGGTAGAGATCAGTACTGATCCTACCCTCATGGTCCTTTCCGATTTGCACATCCAGGAAGGTAACCATGGTCAAGTCACATTGCATAGTAAATTTGAGGTTAAATGCATTAGTGTCCAACCAGGTCATGAATTCATTCAGTAGGGCTCTAGTCCCTGTCCATATCATGAGTATATCATCAATATACCTGTGAGAATAAAAGAGTACCGCGCTCATTCAGCAGCTACCATATCCATAGAGATGGGAAATCTCTTGTATGTATATTTAGTCTCTCTGGGATATAAAGTAACCTCAGAGATGGTTATGCTGCATTAATAAATCATAGCGCTTTAACAAACTATAATCCTGTCTTTTGGACCACATAGAGTGTTACTGTGCTAAGGTTTGTTTAAACATATAAACCGTAAATGATATTTCAAGTTGACTCAATGTTCATAAGTAAGTCCTATGAATAAAGAAACTTCTTTGGTGATATTAGGAGAGATGTTGCAGTAAAGTGTTTTTCGGAAAGAAGTTTTTTCAAATTGCTTTACATCCACTTGTTTCCCCACTCACCAGATACTTCCGACCACAAAGGGTCAAAAAGGCATTCTAGATATTCTTTTATTGGTAGAGACTCCAATGAAATATAGGGTCTCTCTGATTTATATGTATGTTCTCTAAAGGGTAGAGATACCTA
>BLSH010447878.1:0-13790 GCA_018402905.1 Glandirana rugosa | reverse complement strand
CCCCCCCCCCCCCCCCCCCAGTCCCTTTGGGTCTGGTATGGATTTTAAGGGGACGTTTTTAAAAAATGTTTTAAAAAGTTGGCGTGGAGCCCCCCAAAATCCATACCAGACCCTTATCCAAGCATGCAGCCTGGAGGTCAGGATAGGGGGAAACAAGTGCACCCGCCCCTCCTGAACCATACCAGGCCATATGCCCTCAACATGGGGAGGGTGCTTTGGGGTACCCCCCAAAGCACCTTGTCCCAATGTTGATGGGGGCAAGGGCCTCTTTCTGAGAACCCTGGCCAGTGGTTGTAGGGGTCTGTGGGTGGGGGTTTATCAGAATCAGGAAGCCCCTTTAAAAAGGGGGCCCCCAGATCCCACCCCACCCCCCATGTGTACCCCTACCCATTCACCAAAAAAAGTGTCAAAAAAGTAAAAACCACAGAGGACAGTTTGGGACAAGTTCTTTATTTTAAAAAAAGAAAGTGTCTCTCAATTTACATCCATCGTCAATAACAACGCCCATTTGGAATTTTGGCATGGAGGGGAACCCAAGCTGTTTTTTTTTTTTTTAATCTTGGCATGGAGTTCCCCTTAAAACCTATACCAGACCCAAAGGGCCTGCAATGGATTTTGGGGGGGAGCCATGCCATTTTTTCATAATTCTTGCATAGGGTTCGCCTTAACCACTTCAATACAGGGCACATTCACCCCTTCCTGCCCAGACCAATTTTCATCTTTCAGTGCTCTCACACTTTGAATGACAATTTCTCAGTCATGCAACACCGTACCCAAACAACATTTTTATAATTTTTTTCACACAAATAGAGCTTTCTTTTGGTGATATTTAACCACACTGGGTTTTTCTTTTTTGCGATATAAGTAAAAAAAGAGCAAAGATTTTGGGAAAAAAATCACCTTTTTTATTTTCTATTATAAAATTTTGCAAATGTAGCACCCTCTAGGAGGCTGTCAGGGGCTTTTGAGGGAGCTCCCCAGTCTGGGGGTTGACCTTGGGCTTGGGCTGGGGTGCAGTTGGGACCACTTCCAAGAATAAGTTTGAAGGACCTGACTGGAGGCACAAGAGGGGGCAAGGAGAGGACAGCGGGAGAGAGCACTAGTGAAAAACTCCAGGGAGGACAACTGTAAGAAACAGTCGGGAGGACTAGGGAGGCACTCCTGAGAGGACTGGGAGATTGCAGTCATAGATGGGTGCAGAACCAGAAGAGTGGACTGTGGTGGAAGGGGCAGTGGAGTTGGGCAGCTGCAGCCAGGAGGACAGGGCCTGAAGAGGGCTTACTGGGATCAGTAGCCGCATGTGGAACAGCTAGCATCTGAACTTTCTCTACACTCTAGGGGCCTGTGGTCCCTGCCTGCAAAAGGCAATTGCTAGGGCCTGGCTGAGTCAATGTCTGGCCTAACCACTTCATGCTAGCTGTACCTGAGGATTAAAGAGGAAGCGATGTGCAGAAGGAGAAAGACCTGAGGATTAAAGAGGAAGAGATGTGCAGGAGGAGAAAGACCTGAGGATTAAAGAGAAAGTCCTGTGCAGGAGGAGAAAAACCTGATGATTAAAGAGGAAGCCATGTGCAGGCAGAAGTTGAAGGAATATGTACAAGGAATGTACATAGTTGTTCCAAAACGAATAATTTTCACTAACCCAATCCAAGTTGATCAATGACTCTGGATGCTTGAGAAATTGAATGCCTGGTTGGGCAGGGTGACAGACAGACCACTACATTCAGCAGCCCCTACTTGCTACACAAGTCATTTTTTTATTCATAAATGTTGGCTGAAATTGATACTGCTACATATCGTTGGTAAAAATAACTCAAATTAGTGGATATTATTTAGTCTGTGTGAAAGTTATAGAGTCTAAAAGCTATGGTGCAAATCATAAAAAATGTGATCAATCCTGATGTACAGATGGCCTATCTCATTTCTTGCGGCCCTGAAACCCCAGGGCAGTACAAGTACCTCCCATATGACCCCTTTTTGGAAAGTAGACAGTCCAAGGTATTTAGAAAGAGGCATAGTGAGTTTTTTGAGGTTGTCATTTTTTCCCATAATTCTTGGGAAAATTAATAACTACATTTCTTTTTACACCAAATTGTCATATTAACAAGTTATTTCTCACACAAAGCATATGTATACTTCCAATTACACCCCAAAACACAATCTGCTACTCATCCCGGGTATGGCGGTACCACATGTGTGAGACTTTTACACAGTCTGGCCATACAGAGAGGCCTAACATGCAGAGAGCACCATCAGGCGTTCTAGGAGCATAAATTACACATCAAATTTCGTTCCTACCTATCACACTTTTGAAGGTCAGTGGAATTACCCTCAAAATGACCACATTTTGGAAAGAAAACACCCCATTGTATATTCTATGAGGCATGGGCTGCAGATAGGTACTCTGGTACTCTGATGGGCTGCAGATAGGTATTCGGGTACTCTGATGGGCTGAAGGAGGGAGGGAGTGTTCCTGTTGGCGTCATTTTAAAATGCGCCGGTAGGGAAGCGGTTAAAATCCATACCAGACCCAAAGGGTCCCCCATGCTGTTTTCCCCATTTTTTTTAATTTACATTCTTTTCTGTACATTACATTTTTTTAAATTTAGCTCTCAGCGGGGAAGACTTAACAACCTATGGACTGTGCGCTCGGCAGGCGAACATCCCACTAAGTGCCCAGAAAGTTTGGGTGTTAGGTGAGTACTTGAATGTCTGATATTCAGGCTAAATTTATGCTCAGCCCAAACAGTTTGCCCATCCCAAGTGGTGCCTGAACATAGTAACCACTCACAGTTACTCTTGTTGGGCATAGGAATGGGCCCTGCTGTTAAAAATTAGAAAAAAAAATAAAAGTTACATGCATCTGTCAAATAGGTGCAGAAAAATGTGGGCCTTGGGTGCCCTTGGGTGTTGTTGGTGCCTGAACACTGTAACCCCTCATAGTTACTCTTGTTGAGTGTAGGAATGGGCCCTGCTGTTAAAAATTAGAAAACAAAAAATTCAATTACATGCATCTGTCAAACAGGTGCAGAAACAATTGGGCCTTGGGTGTTGGTGGTGCCTGAACACTGTAACCCCTTACAGTTACTCTTGTTGGGTGCAGGAACGGGGCCTGCTGTTAAAAATTAGAAAACAGGTGCAGAAAAAAATGGGCCTTAGGTGTTAGTGGTGCCCTAAACCAAACATATTGCTGGAAGCTAGCATAATCAAGATGCAGTAATAGGATAGGCAGCATAGGCAGTATTCAAGGGATCCCAGATCCCTAGCAAATAATCAGTTACATTAGCATCAGGGGTTTGATAGCTGCTGATCCAGGACTGATTCATTTTGATAAACGTCAGCCTATCAACTGAGTCTGTGGACAGGAGCACTCTTTGATCCGTGACAAACCCTCCAGCAGCACTGAATGTCCACTCAGAAAGCATGCTGGATGCAGTACAGGCCAGAAGCTCAATTGCATATTGAGCAAGTTCTGGCCAGTGGTCCATCCTCAAGACCCAGTGGATGCTCAGTTGGAAAGTCTGCTCTTGCCGTTAGATAATCCTGGACCATATAATGCAGACGCTGCTGATGGTTGCTTAAAGAGAAAGTAAAACCAGATGGGGTTTACTTCCTCTACAGTCACCTGTAAATTAGAAGCATAATGGGCTACTATGCATCGCATAGTAGCCCATTATGTGCCACTTACCTGCAAATGTAGCCTGCGATGTCCAGTGCTGTCCCCTGTGCTGGCTGCTTCCATCTTCTGCCCCTCTTCCTTCCGGGGCCACGACTCCGGCACTGTGGCTGGCCGGAGTCGTGTGACGGCACTCCCGCGCATGCACGCGGGAGCCACCAGTCATGGCACAGTGTCAGTGGAGAAATGGCACGGAGGCCGTATCTTCACTACGCATGTGCCGAAATGATGACGGCACATGCAGAACACTGCATATCTTCTGAACCGTGCAGGTTTGGGAGATATGCAGGGCACCTACAGGTAATCCTTATTCTAGGCTTACCTGTAGGTTAAAGTGGTTGTCACAGGCTGACAATCACTTTAAACCTAACAGCCCTTGGCGCTGAGGACTAAAGATTTGTTTAAATGCATCAGTCAGCTGGCCGCCTTCTCCACTGCTCCTCCTCCGAACAAAGCCTCAGAAACACATTGTCCAGGAAATGGTAACATCCCTGGGTCTGGAAAGGTGTTACGCAAATTTTTCTTCAAGGTGTCCTGAAGCTGTTTCATCCTCTGCTCCCTCTGCGAAGGCAGGATGAGCTCTGCAACTTTACCCTTGTAACCTGGATCAAGAAGGGTTGCCAGCCAGTAATGCTCCCTTTCCTTGATACCACGGAACCTCAGGTCCTTTTGCAGGCTTTGCAGAATAATGGAGCCCATGCATCGTAAGCTTGAGGAGGCACGAGAGTCCTCTTGGTCACTAAGGATTACACTGTCAGGAACTACCTCCTCCCAGCCACGTACAACCTCTTAGGTTTCTTGGGACTTAAAACCATCCCTTGAAGACTGCTGCATGTTATCCTCTACATCCATGCTGACACAATCATTCTCCTCCTCCTCTTTTTCCTGTGTGTTTGGCGGCCCCACAGGAATGGTTTCTGCATAAAGGGGGCCTTAAGAGGAAAGAAAGTCCTCCTCTTCCCCCCGCTATTCTGCCTCAAGTGCCCAGTCCATGATTCCGCGAATTGTGTGCTCCAGCAGGAAGACTAGAGGGACAGTGTCACTGATGCATGCATTGTCACTGCTCACCATCATTGTGGCCATCTCAAATTGTGACAGGACTGTGCATGCATTCCTTATCAGAAGCCACTGGCATGACGAAAAGAAGCCAAGATCCCCTGAGCCTGTCCTGGTGCCATGCTCACACAGGTACTCATTGATGGCCTTCTGCTATGTGTGCAGCTGCTGCAGCCTTGCCAATGTTGAGTTGCACCTGGTGGGCATGTCACAAATGAGGTGGTTAGTGGGCAGGTTGAATTCCTATTGAATGTCAGCCAGCCGAGCACTGGCATTGTATGGCCGCCGTAAATGCCCACAGACTTTTCTGGCCTGCCTCAGAAGATCTTGTAAGCCTGGGTACCTGGTCAAGAAACACTGCATCACCAAATTCAGGAAGTGTGCAAAGTGTCCCTGTTGGAGGGCAGAAAGAAGGTTGGTGCCATTGTCGTATAGAACCATTCCTGGCTCAAGCTGCCATGGCGTCAACCACCTCTGAGCCTGCCCCTGCAGAGCTGACAGAATCTCTGCCCCAGTCTGGCTCCTGTCCCCTAGACACACCAACTGAAGCACTGCATGGCATCTTTTAGCCTGACTGCTTACATAGCCCCTTAAACACTTAGGCTCCCTAAGCGTTCAAGGAGCTACACAAGCAGTGTTGGTTCAGAGGACAATTTAGCAGAAGACTCCATATAGGAAAAAGATGAGGAGGGGGGGAGCAGAAAGATGTGGCAGAATCCCCCCGAGCTTTTTGGAGGCATGGTGGCGGAACAGGCTCCAACACTGAACCCTGTCCTCCATCCTTCTCAGCTGCCAGCAGAGTTACCCAGTGTGCCATGAAGGAAATGTAATGTCCCTGACCATGCCTGCTGGACCATGAGTCAGCGGTAATGTGAACCTTGCTGCTGACCACCCTGTCCAGCAAGGCTAAAACTCTGCCTTCCACATGACGGTACAAAGCTGGAATGGCTTTACATTAACTGAAAATTCTTTTTGGAACCTCCCACTGTGGTACAGCACATTCCACAAATTCCCAAAAGGGGGTAGAGTCTACCAGATGGAAAGGCAGCAGATGTAGTGCTAGCAATTTGGCCAAACTAGCATTTAGACGCTGTGCATGTGGATGGCTGGGACAGTGTTTTTTTTACGGTTCAGCAACTGGGGTAGCGAAATTTGCCTGGTGAAATCAACAGGTGGTGTACTGCTATCAGATTGGGTGCAAGTACTTGTGGCACTTATTGCTATACCTTCATTCCTCTCAGTGCATGCTTTTAAGAGGAGGTATAGTAGGGGTTAAGATCCCAGATGAGGAGCAAGGAGAGGTCTGCATTTTTTTATGATGTGGGTCTTTCAGGTGCAGTTGCCAATAGACTGCATGGCAGGTCATCATATGTCTTTTCAAGCATGTGGTGCCCAAGCGCCTGGTGTTCTGGCCACTCTTGATCTGCTTCAGATAGAGATTGCAAACAGCAACGCTGCGGTTTACTGCACATGTGTTGAAAAAAGCCCACACCAATGAACTTTTGGAAGTCAGTGGGGAGTCACAGCGCCCTGCACCTGTGCAACTCTGTGGTGTGATGCAATAGGGTGGCTGTCCTTAAGCTGGCCCCTGGAAGACATCCTGCCTCATTGGAGTTGTGCTTCCTCCTCCTCACAGTCAATTACCTCATTATCACCTCCCTCCTCGTCACTGGAACAAACTTGGCAGTATGCTGCAGCTGGGGGAACATGACTGCTAGTTTTTTGTCCTTCTGTGGCACCCTCTCTCTAGGCTTACGTTACTCCCTTCCTCAACCTGGGAACCAACATCGGTGCCTTCAAATTGCTGCACATCCTCCAGCAGCATGTAACAGATACTATGGCCAAATAATTTTGGTGACTCCTCCGTGCATGATGGTGGGGCTACGGAAGGAGTAACTGTGGACAAGGAGCCGGTGGAATAGGCCACTTTGGCAGCAGCGTTGGATGGCAAACTAGTATGAGCCTGGTTGACAGAGGATGAGGAGGATGAGGATGGCTTAGTTATCCACTCCACCAACTCTTCTGCATGTTGTGGCTCAATAACATGGCCAGCAGCAAAAAAAAAAGGACAATCGTGCCCTGCCTGCAGAGGATGCACCATGTCCGCGACCACCACTTTTCACTGTAGACACAGAGGCTGCTTGCCCTCTTTTAGTGGCCTGTGATTGTCTGCCTCTCCTTGGTGGCCTTCCAGACATGATGGGGATTATTTTTTTTCACACCACACTACACTGCATTATATACTCTGTACTGCACTGTAGTATATACTCTGCACTGCACTATATACTGTATTATATACTGTACACCAACTGCACAGGGGCGTGGACTTAGTTCCTGAGCCATGATTGGCCAAAGGCACCCTGCCTTTGGCTAATCATGGCTCTGACAGTACATCGCTCTGTGATTGGTCAAAGCATGCAGGTCAGGTGCATGCTTTGGCCATTCAGCAGCGGTCAATGCACTGCAATCTCGCAGTGCATTATGGGGCTCTCCACAGCAGGTGAACTTCCCGCAAGTGCCCCATAATGTTCTACGATGTTCGAGTCAAACAAACAACTCGAACATCGGGACCATCCCTAGTGGTCAGTAGATGTGCTTATTAACCACTCTTTTTTGAGGTCTTCTGTTTACAAGTTACAATCAGTTTCTTTTTCTAGAAAATTACTTAGAACCCCCAAACATTATTTGTTTTTTCAGACACCCTAGAGAATAAAATGGCGGTCGTTGCAATACTTTACGTCAGACCGTATTTGCATAGCGGTCTTACAAACGCAATTTTTTTGGGAAAAAATATATTTTTTTAAATAAAAAAATAAGACAATGGTAAAGTTAGCCCAATTTTTTCTATATTGTGAAAGATAATGTTATGCCAAGTAAATTGATACCCAGCATCATGTCATACTTCAAAAAGTATGTAAAAGTCTCTATTGGCGATGTTTAAAAATTTCTACAGGTTACCAGTTTAGAGTTAGAGAGGAGGTCTAGTGCTAGAATTATTTCTCTCGCTCTAATGATTGCGGCAATACCTCACATGTGTGGTTTGAACACCGTTTTCATAAACGGATGGCACTTACGTATGCGTTCGCTTCTGCACGTAAGCTTGGCTGGACGGGGCGCTTTAATTTTTTTTTTCTTATTTATTTTATGTTTTATTTTTTATTTTTACACTGTCCATTTAAAAAAAAAATGGGTCATTTTTATTCCTATTACAAGGAATGTAAACATCCCTTGTAATAGAAAAAAGAATTACAGGACCTCTTTAATGTGAGATCGGGGGTCAAAAAGATGTCAGATTTCACATTTACACTTAAATGTAAAAAAAAAATGTCTTTTGAAAAAAAAAAAATCCCCTTTAAGACCTCACTTCCGTCATCCAATGTTATGGAGCCGAGTGGGGGCCATCTTTCTATCACTCGGCTTCCAGTCCCTTGGGGGAAAGGACCCGATCGTCCCCGCTGCCACCGGTGGCTCCAGTAAGTGGTGGAGACCACCAGGGAGTGGCGGAGGGGCCCTCTCCCCCCATCGATAAAAGTGATCTTGCAGTGAATCTGCCGCAGAAACCACTTTTATCTAGGAGCGGACCGTCTGCTGTTTAAAAAGATACCGGGGTTATGGATGCTATTTGCTGCCATAACCCAGGTATTTAAAGTCAAACAGCTGACATATGACGACGGCAGGCGGTCTCTAAGTGGTTAAAAAATAGTGTGGTTGATTTACTAAAACTGGAGACTGCAAAATCTGGTGCAGCTCTGCATAGAAACCAATAATACAAAAAACTTTTGAAAATGATTGCCCTGGTAGAAAAACAAGCTGCTGGCAAAAGACAATCAGATGTGATTGTAAATAACAAATGCAAAATTGGGTTTGCCGCACTAATAATCAGTGAACTTTAATATGACAATATATAAAGATTAAATAAAGCAAAATATGGAAAAAAGTGAGTCCCATATATTGCAGCAGTCCAATAGTAAGACCACAAAAAAGTTCCAAGAGTAAAGGCTCCAATACTTTGTATAAGCCCAGCATGTATGTCCAATGTGAGTATTGATGACAAACCAACAACGTGAATCACCCAAGTGAGCCTCCACCATACGGTACAGAGTGGCTTCTTACCGGAAACAATGGACTCTAAATCAGAAGAGTCAAAAGCAATGTGTGGGAAAATATCACTTTAAATGGAAGCCATTCACTCCATTCCTCCTTTCTGATTAGATCTCTACATAGTGTAAAACTGTATAATGTATTTATTAAAAATGAATTGTTAAAGAAATGTAAATTTTGGACTAGAATATGCAGGACATTTGTTGATGACCAGTATACCTACACTCCCTCAGAACATCTGATATTACTATAGTGAAACCTTTTCTATAATCCTTAGGTAGGTGTACCAAGACTGTTTAGCTCCAGCCTAAGAAACGTAATGTTTTTTCACCATGCAAATGCATGTTGTTGGTGTACTATTAAGAATCCTATATTACCTTCTATATTATCTTATCATTACCCTATAGTTTGACATCTATACATGTTTCTCCCACTCTTCACACACTGATAGCAACACCGCAGGAGAAATGCTAGCACAGGCTTCCAGTATCCGTAGTTTCAGGTGCTGCACATCTCGTATCTTCACAGCATAGACAACTGCCTTCAGATGACCCCAAAGATAAAAGTCTAAGGGGGTCAGATCAGGAGACCTTGGGGGGCCATTCAACTGGCCCACGACGACCAATCCACTTTCCAGGAAACTGTTCATCTAGGAATGCTCGGACCTGACACCCATAATGTGGTGGTGCACCATCTTGTTGGAACTATGATGTCGGTGATAGGGAATTGCTGGCCATCAAGTCGGCTTTGGAGGAATGGAGGTACCTCCTGGAAGGAGCAGCTCACCCGGTATTGGTTTTTACTGACAATAAAAACCATAAAAAAAACCATATGCTGTGAAGATACGAGATGTGCAGCACCTGGAACTACGGATACTGGAAGCCTGTGCTAGCATTTCTCTTGCGGTGTTGCTATCAGTGTGTGAAGAGTGGGAGAAGAGGGTTGCATTGACAATCCAACACAATGGGCAGCACATTGAACACATTTTATAAGTGGTCAGAAACTTGTAAATAACTCATGAAAGAATAAAGTTACGTTAAAACCAAGCACACCATTGTTTTTTTGTGAAATTCCCAATAAGTTTTGTGTCACATGGCCCTCTTCCTATTGAAAAAACAAAAGTTGGATTCAAAATGGCCAACTTCAAAATGGCCGCCATGGTCACCACCCATCTTGAAAAGTTTCCCCCCTCACATATACTAATGTGCCACAAACAGGAAGTTAATATCACCAACCATTCCCATTTTATTAAGGTGTATCCATATAAATGGCCCACCCTGTATATATATTTAGTACAATATATATGGCTACTATGTTATACACGCCCTCATACTTGGTGGTTTGCTCCTTTGCCTCTATGCTATGGGACCAGTAATTCAGGCAGATATACCCTGTATCAGTTTAAAGTCACGGGTTTACCCATGTTGACATGTATATATGTATGTTTCTCTACACATACCAGCTATCCTATGCTCCTGAGGAAGCATTTTTTCGCGCAACGTGTAAAGCAATCGAAGGAAATTATTTGCCAACCTACTGCAACAACACCAAGCATTGCTGGATTATACCTGATCAGTTTGACGGGTTACTATGATGTTATTATGTGCTGTTGTATGCTATAATGGCATTTTCTATCACTCCTATATACAGTAGGGCAAATTTGCATGTGTAGCAATTAAGTGTCTCTGGACATATTGTCCTTTTATTTTCAATAAATGTATACGTTTTTGAGAAAACTGATTTTTGGACTAGGCCTAAAAAGTCCATATTCCAGTCCAAAATGTTTGTCCATTTATCCTCTATTGGGACGTGGCACATGATACCTTTTCCTGGATCCACAGTATCACTCTGTGATGATTCAGTCCTTCAGTCATTCCAGAATTATTAAAAAGTATTAATAGCTATTGGTCCATGGACGTGGTAGACATTGATGGAGATCAGTGGGACATGGCCCTAGAGTCAGTACCAGTGGTGTCATTGTTAACCTCTCATAGACTGTTCCAACTATTCATACTGCATAGATTCTACCGCACGCCCGCCCAACTTCATGACTGGGGTAGAAGAGACTCCCCCCCTGTGTCCTAAGTGTTCTACACATAGAGGAGACTTTATACATATGATATGGCACTGCCCGAAAGTTACAAGATACTGGACAGAAATTGCACATACTGTTTCCACTGTAGCTCAATCCCCCATACCGCTTACCCCACTGGTCTGCACGGAGGGGGCTGTGGAAGTTGAAATGTATCCAAAAATTATATACACTATGGTCACTAGATTACTGTACCTCGCTAGGAAACTTCTTGCACATTATTGGATGGCTGCCAATGAACCCACAAGAGCCCAATGGGTGACTTATGTAAACTCTCTCCTCCTCAGAGAACAATTAGCAAACAAACATCGCAAAGCAGCTAGAAAGTTCGACAGTATATGGTAGAATTGGTTGGACAACCCCAGTCTTGCTCCCCCACAGCTTGTGTTGGACAGATTGCTGCAGTTCTAGCCCGTAATGTAGACCCCCACCTCCCCTCTCCTCTCTCTATTTTTTCTTCATTGTCTTTCTTCCCTCACCCCCCTCCCTTTCCTCCCTGTTTATTTTCCCTCATTCTCTCTTTTTTATAGTTCTTCTGGTTGCCACCTGGGCTTGGGAGAATTGTAATTATTCACCACATGTGGATGCTCAGGTGATATGTTTTCCCCCCTACAGTTATGTCTCCTATTTGTTTTGATTCGTTAAAACCCCCCCCAAAAAATGTATATGCAATGTGATACATGACTGAACATTATAATGCCATGATGTGTTTTGTATACCTCCCAAATACTGTCTTTTCTACTTGATCATTGTATGCTACAGTCATTTGATATCCTTGTCAACCAATAAACAAGTTTTAATAAAAAAAAAAAAGTACCGTATTATTAACTCAATAACAATTTCGGTAATTAAAAGCGTGCATGTATACAAAAAAGATCCATCCCGGTATCCGATTCAACCACCTCTTGGTTTTGGCATGCGTGGTGACGTCACAAGTGTGACCTCCACTCCGTGGGTGATTCACGTTTTCGGTTTGTTATCTATACTCACATTGGACGTACATGCTGAGCTTATACAAAGTTTTATAGCCTTCCCTCTTGGAACTTTTTTTGTGGTCTTACTATATTACTGATGCAATATATGGGACTCACTTTTTGCCATATTTTGTTTTGTTTTATTTGCATTGAAACCAATCAACTTCCAGGTTTTATTGTCAAAGCTTAATTGAACAAGCTGAAGTTAGAAGTTGATTGGCTCAAATGCACAGATTTGCACCAGATTTTGCACTCTCCAGTTTTTAGTAAATCAACCCCAGTGCTTCCAAGTTCATTCTTCAGGAAGGACAATATTTATTGAGCATAGGAACAGGTTAAAACACACCATCAACATATTTTAAGCTCAGCTACAATAAATATAAATTGAATTACTCAAGACCTAAGCAGATTTTGGGGCCATACTCACCTGCACTGTTCCCTGCAGACACCGTCAGTCCTATCACTAATATTACTTGAAGTTCTAACTTCCCAGACTTTGTAGTGAACCCCAGTAAGTCTATGTAGGGTCAATCTTTTTATTTAATTATGTCTATTTGAAAGCTATTGTCTAAGAACCGGCATATGAAGCTGGGCACTGCCATGGAGTACATATAGCAAAGCTAAAATGTAAAAACTAAACAATGCATAATTGTTAGCTCTTTCTAAGAGCTGACGTGTGCCCACCCTTTTATAGAAAGAAGGCTGAATTATTCATCCCTTCAAATGATTGGCTCTTGTAACTCTACTGATCAGTGACAAAGGATATTTACTGTTGTTCCTTATCTCTGGTAGTGAACCTGCAAAGTTTTCAAAGGTTTGCCATTCACAGACTTCATGAATCCCAGAGATTGACCGCTGCAGCAGCGTTGGCAGTGCAAACCAAAACCTCACCCCACCTAGTGCCAGTGATCCTCTGGACTGAATAATTTCCAGTGTCCCTTAGTGGGCTGTTCACCCTTTTTTTCTATGCTTTGTTTTTTAACACCTTTAAAGTGGTTGTAAAGTCAGAAGGTTTTTTTTTATCTTAATGCATTCTATGCCCCCCTAATACTTACCTGAGGTCCATCCATATCTAGCAATATTGCATGAGAGACTCAGCTGTCCAGGACTCCCCTCCTCATTGGCTGAGACAGCAGCATGGTGCCATTGGCTCTCGCTGCTGTTAATCAAATTCAATGAGCCAATGGGGAGAGTAAGGGCGCGGGCCACGGTTCTGTGTCTGAATGGATACAGGGAGCAGTGGAATGGCCCAGGTGCCCCCATAGCAAGCTGCTTGGAGGATCTGGGCTGCTCTATTCAAAACCAACTGCACAGAGCAGGTAAGTATAACATGTTTAATATTTTTAATGGAAAAAAATTAGATTTTAGTATCACTTTAAAGTTATCAATGTACTTAACACAGCTTGGATTTCTTTATTTTTTATACTGTATATGAAGGGATTGACTAAAGGTGTTACCACTGTGTACATGATTGATATAATCTTTTTAAATGCCTGTGAGCTTGCAGGAACCAGATAGATCATATTTAAGCTTCCATAAAACATACTTACTACGGAGAGGTGAGAGCTGCAGGTGGACAATGCCTTCTTCCTCCCAATACTAGATGACATGCTAAAGATGGCCATTAAAACAGAACTGTAGCTCACTAAAACCAAAATAAATGGTATGACCATAATGGGAAATGAGAGGACATATATTTCTGTTTGCATAGCTAAAATATCTGAGCAAGCAAGGTCTACAAATGGAGAAAGGTCACAGAAGTAATGATCAATGTGATAAGGCCCACAGAATTTAAGCTGAGTTAGAAGGCTCATTGTAATCAATGTTGTTGAAAAGCCAAACGTCCAGCAAAAGGTAACCAGAACATCCTGAAGATGTTGGCTCATAATTT
>BLSH010447839.1:764716-783168 GCA_018402905.1 Glandirana rugosa | reverse complement strand
AGAATGTAGGGCATATAGAATTGTAATAACATTAAAATCTGACGCAACGTGTGCACAATGCATGCGTGCGCCACAATGAGATCAGCATTGTCCCAGCTGCGATAAGAAGCCTCGTTTGATGGTGAGGGTGGGGAGTGTGAGGGGCGGTGAAGGGAAAGTTGAGGGCTCGGTGTAAACTTTTCTTTTCTGATGTCCTCTGAAGAGGCGACAAAGTCAGGCGCCCTCTCCCTTGTCATGGTAATGCCCCCTTGGAGCTGCAGGCTGATTGCAGACAAGGGTGGACAGGCTGCAATCCTCCAGGGACCCATCTGTCATGTGTGCATAGCTTTGATATACACCTTGCATCCCATTGTCTTTCCTGGTGACCGGAAAAGGACAGACAGCATGGCAGTAAATAAAGATTTGTTCCCAATATGTGCCCTGTCTATAGGGATTGGGAGCAATGTGATCACAGCAATGCAACTGTTATATATACTACACATTTAAAGGATTATATAATATATACTATATCCCTCTTTCTCTCCCATATGTATATATATATATATATATATGTAATATGGACTGTAGAGGGAAAGTTATACATTGTACAGAGCACTCTTCCCACTTTTAAGCATTTTTATTAGTAGTTTTTGACTAAAACAGACATGTACATTTTCATAGTGTAAGTTTTATGTTGCCATTTGATTAAAAATGCCATCATCTGGAAAAAAAAAACTGTATGCAAAAATACTGCCTTCATTTTTAAAAAAAATGTAAATCCAACAGAACACGTTGATAGTCTATTTTTCAATATTATAACTCTATATATCTGGCCTCATTGCTACTTTAGTAAAGGAGTGGTCACCATTGATGCAAATACAATGAAATGCTCAACCATGTGCAGGGAATTTGGGAAAGCTTAGGATTTTTCCTTGCACAAGCTGTGAACACATCTTTACATTAACAAGAGTAAGCTTTCTTCAGTCCTTTAGTAAATCTCTCTTCTGTATTTTATTCAGTAAAGTATATCTACTGGTCGTGACGTCACAATTAGAGCTCCACAAGTTGTAACAATATTTTAATATGATTACTGAAAGCTGGGACAGTAAATTCCCTTAGGGGGGTCTGAGACAGAGGAGCATTATTGAGCCCAGAAAATCAGCCATATTTCACTGTCATTTTTCCATCCCATCCCATTTGAATATGTTGGGAGGTTATTCAAACTTGTGCCTGAGAAATCGCTGCTTGTGTAAATGTGAATAGCCAGGGGATGAAAGCTGAGGCCGACATTGGAGGTAATTCAAACAGAATGTCTATGTTCTAAAGGCTCCTCTTTGATAAGCTCTGCTTGTAATCCATTGTCTGAGGCTGTGTCCTCCATTCATTAGCACTGCCCAGTTCCCTCTGATCCTGCTTGTCTCTGCACAGGGGGCCTTTGTACAGCTTTGTTAAGATCTACCTGATCAGAGGGAGCCTAGCAGGCATTAAACACCTTCTAGATCAGATAAGCCGGGTACTAGAAGTTCCTGATAGGACCACATAGCTGACATGACTGCAACAGGGCACAAAACAGCACAACATGCCATACAGACCTTACACAGCTACACATAGCTTTTGGGTGACTTGTATTTACATACAGCTGAACATAATAACAAATTTCCAGAGCTGGCCTTATTACAACATACATAAAACAAACACACACCATCTAAAAAAAAAACAGAAAAAGGAAATCTGCAAAAAAAATCTACGAAACACTCATTAATTAAATAGATACAATATTGCATTACTAAATATCAATACATACAATAAACAACACCTAATTACAAAGACTAATACATATATACAATAGTGCATTACTACATATGAATACATACAATAAACAACACATAATTAAAACGAGTAATACAAATATAAAATAGCGCATTACTAAATATGGATAGATTCAATAAACAGCGCACATCATTACAAAGACTAATATATACCATAGTGCATTACTAAAAATGATTACATGTAATCACCAACACATAGACTATATATATATATATATATATATGCAATAGTGCATTACTAAAAATGATTACATGTAATCACCAACACATAGACTATATATATATATATATATATATATATATATATATATATATATGCAATAGTGCATTACTAAATATGATTACATGTAATCACCAACACATAGACTATATATATATACAATAGTGTATTAGTAAATATGAATACATAAAATAAACAACACATAATTAAAACGTGTAATACAAATATACAATAGTGCATTGCTAAATATGAAGAGATACAATAAACAGCGCACATCATTACAAAGACCAATACATACCATAGTGCATTACTAAAAATTATTACATTCAATCACCAACACATAGACTATATATATATATATATATATATAAATGTGTGCAATAGTGCATCACTAAATATGATTACATGCAATAAACAACACATAGACTATACATATATACAATAGTGTATTAGTAAATATGAATACATACAACCAACAACACATAATTACAAAGACTAACACATATATACAATAGTGTATTAGTAAATACGAATAAATACAATAAACAACACATAATTAAAACGTGTAATACAAATATACAATAGCGCATTACTAAATATGAAGAGATACAATAAACAACACATAATTACAAAGACAAATACATGTATACAATAGTGCATTACTAAATATGATTACATTCAATAAACAACACATAGATTATATATATATGCAATAGTGCATTACTAAATATGAATAAATACAATAAACAACACATCATTAAAAAGACTAATACATACTATAGTGCATTACTAAAAATGATTACATGCAATCACCAACACATAGATTATATATATATATATATATATGCAATAGTGCATTACTAAATATGATTACATTCAATAGATAACACATAGATTATATATATATGCAATAGTGCATTACTAAATATGATTACATTCAATAAACAACACATAGACTATACATATATACAATAGTGCATTACTAAATATGATTGCATTCAATAGACAACACACAGACTATATATATATACAATAGTGCATTACTAAATATGATTACATGCAAAAAACAAAACACATAATTACATAGACTGATTCATATATACGAGTGAATAGCGCATTAGTAAATAGCAATTTATTCAATAAAAGTACTTAAAAAGACGTATAACTATTTACAACAGTGCATTATGTAAATACATACAATAAACAACTCATAATTAAAAAAAACAAATAAATATATACAATAGTGCATTCGCAAATATCAATACACACACTAAACAACACGTAATTAAAAAGACTCATTGATTTAATAACAAAATAATGCATGATGCTACTAGATAAACAAATGTTCAGTTTGCTTACAAGACTGTTACATGGCTAAAACACAGCCATCATCAGCTACTAAAGTAATAAAAGATAAAAGACTCTTAAGTACATAAATGGTAAAATATAAACAACTGCTCACTAGCAATTGATACCTTGGATTCTATTATAGAATATAAACTAGACATGAATACTTCTGAAACATTAACCAATAGATTTCACACAACCTGATCAAATAATAAAGAATTAACGAAATATACAGAGTATACAAATGACTCAAGAAAATGTGTAACAATAAAAAGATACATTGTTATGTGTTGTGTGATAGAGATTTGCCCTAAGGGGTTTTCTCTAGTGGACCCACCTAGGGTGCATGGGCACTATTGATCCGCTCCTACAGGCACAACACAGAAGTATAGAAGCAGCGAGTTTTAAGCCAAGTGTGCATGGAGCCAAAATGCCGGATTTTTTACTAAGAATTTAAAGGCTAAGCAATACATTGTGTGATTATTCGTTTTATTTATATGCACAGATAAAAATAAGGAAACAGTTTATTTTCACAAGATTGGATAATTGAAGTGAATCTCCACTTGTGAACATTTTCAGCCACTTTAGTAAATCAGCCTCAAAATATCCATTTGGGTGAGGAGGCAACCTTGGACCTGTATGTAGGAAATCGACTTCAAATCTCTGTGATCAGTTCAATGTGATCGGGGTGCCATGTTGCATTCTGGGTAAAAAGAAGGGTCTGTCATGCAGGTACAATGCCATTTATCAGCATGCCTGAGCGGTGCTGTAAATTGTGGTTTTCAGATGTCCTGGGTGCTAATTGTCCCTTTTACAGCACCCATCATATTAACGATGATTAGTTGGAATATGGGTGTCGTTTATATTGCTTTGTGGATTGCAGTTTTATTTAAATAGAACTGCAAACGAGCAATTGCTGCATTTCACATAAATAATGTGTTATTCCAATGAAGTACATTGAAGACTACATTAATAGAAGGAGAAGTGTTGGGGGGGGCACTGCCTGCTGGAGTCACGTGCTGCTGGGGCTGGGCAGGGGGGTCCCTGGGACCAGCATATCCCAGAATCACAGCAGACCATGTATTCACCACTGAGAATTTGAACCATCACTATATAAATATATAGATGAATAAATATATAGATAAATAAATAAATATATCACTATATTTTACCGTTATTATTATTATTATTATAATTATAGTAATAAAAAATGAATAACTTCTTATTAAATTATTCTTCTCCTTATTTTTCTTGTTAAATAATAATAATTATAATAGCTACTACTGCGATTTCATTGATTTTTTGGTAGTATTATAAATCAATGCACTGCACCTGTAATAATAATATATCTGTAAAATGGACAATAGTAAATGGTTTTACATTTTGAATTTTAATTTCAGTGCAGTAAAATAATGCTGTATACATTATCATTATTATTCAGGCTTTATATAGCGCCAACAGTTTGCGCAGCGCTTTACAACATGGGGCAGACAGTTACAATACAATTGAATACAGAAGGGATCTGAGGGCCATAGAGCTTACAATCGGAGGGCTGATGGAGAAAATAAAAGGACAATTGTTAGGTGGAGGCGGGATAGGCTTCTTTGAAGATATTATGATTATTGTTATTTTTATTATTCATCCTTATGTTTTTGTTCATGTAAATATAAAATAAATCAAAAATACTTTTAAAAGGAATGAAAGAAGAATTTAGTCGTCCTCGAATATCCAATATATATATATTCTATTTCCTTTAGTAACATTCCCTTAATAATAATTCACTACCTTGTTTTTATAGCTAGCCTGTGTTCATTTCAGATACCCAATCGGATTATTGGGATTTCATTTTTTATATATATTACCTAATAATAATTATTTCTATTTTCAATAATTACCATGGTTTTTTACCAGTCTCTGAGTTCGTTTTACACACCCAGTCAGTCTGTAGAAATTAAAAATTCTCCATAATAATTAGTAAGTACCCTTTTGATAATATGTTCACCCCATACAAGATCCTGGGGATTATTTCTTAACACAGTCGTATATTTTATAATAAAAATTGACCATAATCTGTTTCAGGAAAGACCCTGTTAATTTGGGATATGCAATGAGGGAATTTGGAATTCCCTATAACCTGTTTAGATATATTATTGGAGGGAGGTTAGAATGGAAATTGCTCTTTTGGTAACAATGGGGTATTTATTGGGGCATTGCAGGATTGAGACAGGGGTCATCACTATGCCTTGTTGGTGGTCTAATGATGTTGGCTGGGGTTGTGGCCCATGTGCCATTCTGGGACATTCTCAATTAATGTTGTGCTCTTGTACAGGAGGGAAAACCCGGACAAAGGACAAGTATCGGGTGGTCTACACGGACCACCAGAGGTTGGAGCTGGAGAAGGAATTCCACTACAGCAGGTACATCACCATCAGGAGGAAGTCGGAGCTGGCGGCCAATCTGGGGCTCTCTGAACGACAGGTATGACAATGAGGGGAATGAATGTGGTCTTAATGCACCTGATAAGGGGCTCTGCAGCCACAGCATTAACCATGACCTTCTCTCATGGAAAGGTGACAGAAGCCCACATTAATCAAAGGGGGTCGTGTATGGGATTGTAGCAGTTCTGCATACCAGCACACCAGGAAAAACACAGAAATACATTCATTTTGTGAAATGTAACCCCATGGGCTGCTGCAGAACCTCTCAAACAGAAATATATTCAAAGAATCCACTTATCACTTACAACTGACTTTTGTAAAGTATATATAATCATTTGCTAGCGACACAAGCATTGCGGCAAAGCTTTCTGTAATTTGAATATGTTGCCAAAAACTAGGATGTTGGAAAATAAAAGAAATATGAAAGAAAATATTTTCAATTTCTATACTGTTAGAACAAATATATAAATATTTTCAATGTCTAGAGAATCAAAAAAATAAAACAACAGCAAGAAAAAAAAAAAAAATTAAACTCTTCTAACTGTTTACACCACTAAAAAAAGTGGAGAGAAGAGTGTGTGCTGCTTTGTAATACTGTTGTTACATTTCTGAGTAGTTTTATCTCTGCGATGGGTCTGAATTACCCCAATAATTATTGTTATTTTTTATTATTATTATCATTATTATTATTTTATTGTTATGTAAAAATAGTTTTTTTGGGGGGGTAAAAAAAATATATATATATTTTTGCCAGCATTTTTGAGTAGTGCTTCATAACAGAGCATGCAACAGATGCTCACTGGTAAGAGGGCAGAACAAGAATTGATAGACAGGGTCACAAATATAAATATATGGAAAGTCCCAGGCTGGTAGCCCTGCAATGGTGGCATTTACTCCTGTGCCTCAGGGTACTTGGCTTAACAACAATCAGCTTTTAGTTAACAGCAAGATGGCTTACTAGAAGGTGTGTATTTGCTTTAACCACTACATTTTGAACCAACATCTTCAGCTCCTGATTCTCACCTATATACTGTGCCCACCATTGCCCATGGACAAATAGCAGACTGGAGAAACCAGTGGTTTGAATGTAATCTTTGTTCATTTGAACACCTCTTGTACAAGGGATCTTTTGCAGATGATGCTAACAATGTCACACGAAAAAAACCCATAGTGTCAAAATTTTTAGTCATATTGGGATTGACTAATTAAAACTTGAGAGTGCAAAATGTGGTGCAGCTGTGCATGGTAGTCAATCAGCTTCTAAAGCCCCGTACACACGGTTCGACGATCGTACGTACGGTCATCGCAAATCGTATGTTGGCTATTGTATGTAGCATACTGACTGCACTACACGATTGTATGACCAAAGGAAGAACGTTCAGGTGCATGTAATTAGCATTTGGCCATTCCTGACTTTGGTGCATGCGTGTTTTGCACAATACAACTTGTTGTACCAACTGCTCTGTACACACAATACAACGGTCGTATGAGCGCTTGTTGGTACGACCAAGTTTTCTAGTCTGCTCATACAACTCCCTTGTACGACCGTCGTATGTTCGACTGTTCAAATCGCGCAATGATCGATTTCGCATACAACGGTCATGAGTACGACCTGTTGTATATGATCGTCGTCCCGTGTGTACAAGGCTTCATTTCAACTTGTTTAATTAAGCTTTGACAAAAAACTGGAAGCTGGTTTCTATGCAGAGCTTTATCAGATTATGCACTCTTCAGTTTTAATAAATAAACCCCATTTTGTCAAACTTTTTTCATGTCATAATTGATATAATCCAATTATTTAATACAATATTCATTATCATTTCCTGTACAACAAACTATTTGATTTCAGTATTAACTAGCACCATTGCAAGTGTATTAAGTCAAAAGTCTGAAGTTATGTTTCAGGATCACTAACTCATGCCAGGTCTCAAGTTTGTCTGTGGAGTTCAGTTAAGGAAGTAGAGACTGTTCACTTAGCTATGAGAATATTTAGCTTTGAAAAGAAGCTAAAGCTGTGTTCACTTTAATCATCCAATCATGTGCCAGGAAAAAAACAATATGTGTGTGTGTGAAGCCGTCCCCACTAGAAGAAGACAGTGATTATTGCTAGCAGCTATAGCAGCCGCTAGCAATAATCACAAGAGAACCCGGCAGGCTGTCTGTACCTAAGTAGATTGATCTTGGTCTGTACCTAAGTTGATTGAACTTGGTACACTCAGCCTGTCCATTAAAGCTGACTGTGTGTGGTCTACACGAATAAATCAATAGAGGATCACGGAGTTGCCGGCTGTTTCTTCTTATCTCTTGAATACTAATTTGTATGGTGTGTGGGAACACGTCACAGCACAGGCACCCTGGCTACCACTTTGAGGTTGGATTTTCTCCACTGTGCAGAGCGTTGCAACCACATTGTTTGTCCATTAAAGCTGTTGTATACTTGCAAAAACAAAAAAACAAAAAACCTGTAACCAAAGGCATAATGAGCTAGTATGCAAAGCATACTAGCTCGTTATGAAATACTTACCTTAGAACGAAGCTCCAACCAGATGGCTCGGTCCCCACAAAGGGAGCTGACATCTTCCCTCAGGGGAGCCTTCCGGGTTCGCGGCTCTGGCGCTGTGAGTGGCCGGAGCCGTGAGACCTCACTCCCGCGCATGCACGCGAGAGCTCATCTTTCCTTCGCCGGGACATCACGGCGCATGCGCCGGGACATCAGCAGCTACATAAAGGGCGAATATCTCCTAAACCGTACAAGTTTAGGAGATATTCATTTTACCTACAGGTAAGCTTTATTATAGGCTTACCTGTAGGTAATAATCAGTAAAAGGAGTATACAACCGCTTTAACGGTTCAGATCTCTGACAGCTTGCTCTGGGTGCACCCGAGGAGGCTCCCTCCCGAGCTGCTGCTCTGTGTGTCCATTCCCCCCTCTCTCTCCTCATTAGCTCACTGGCCAAGATTGACAGCAGCAGGAACCAATGGCACATGAGACAGCCAATGAGGAGGGAGAGTCCCCAGAGAGCAGAGGCACATTTCTGGATCCTGATGGAGCCCAGGTAAGTGGGGGGGGGGGGGGGGGGAGGGAGTTGTGTGTGTGTGGGGGGGGTGCTGCACACAGAAGGTTTTTTTTTATCTTAATGCATAGAATTCATCAAGGTAAAAAACCTTCTGCCTTTAGATCCACTTTAAATACCGGTGCTTGTTTGTGTGGAGAGTTTCTCCTAACATTCTCTTGGCTAAATCATTCAGTGGTCTCTGAGGTCATTTGAGCACTAGTGGGTCACCTGGGAGCCGACACCGTCAAATTGTTCAGCTAGGGCAGTGGTTCTCAACTCCGGTCCTCGGGACCCACCAATAGGCCAGATTTTAAGTATTACCTTGGGGAGATGCAGACTAGAATACTGCAATCACTGAGCAGCAAATTATATCACCTGTGATGTCTTTCAGTTATCCTGCAAACCTGGCCTGTTGGGGGGTCCCGAGGACCGGAGTTGAGAACCACTGAGCTAGGGGAACTCTGTGAGATCCCTCCACACAACCTGACTCTTACAACATATTGGGGGGGGGATTTACTAAAACTGGAGCACTCAGAATCTGGTTCCGTCTGGGTTAAAAAAAATTCAAAGTCAGCAGCTACAAATACTGTAGCTGCTGACTTTTAATATAAGGACTCTTACCTGTCCTGGGAGCACGCAATGTCGGCACCCAAAACCGACCCATCCACCGTCTCCGGGTGCAGGCGCCGGCATCCTTACTAAGGGAAACAGGAAGTGAAGCCTTGTGCACATGCGGGAGTCACATTGCGCTTTCTGAATGGTACCTGATGTCTTCTGGGACCTGTGTGTCTCCCAGAAGGCAGCGGGGGGGGGGGGGCTGACAGTACCTGATGGTATTGACAGGTATCTGCTCCCCCCTCACCCCCGAAAAGTGCCAAATGTGGCACCAGAGGGGAGGAAGAGTCCGATCCACGGAAGTTCCATTTGTGGGTGAAAGTCTGTTTTAAGCTTGTTAAGCGCTGACAATAAATCCTCGAAGGTGATTGATTTCTATGCAGAGCTGCGCCACATTTTGCATGCTCCAGTTTAGTAAATAACCCCCATTGCATCCAGGACCAATCCACAGCCACAGATGACCCCTGGATGTGCAGATACATGCGTTGGAGGGCCTTGGCTTCTGTCACCCTCATTGCTTTGTACAGGTCTTCCTCCTAGCACCTAAACTTAAGCCTTAACTTATGCCTATAAAATTAACCATTAACCTTTAAAATAATCCTAGCTTTTAACCTTTAGCCTGGCTTAAAATAAACCCTGAGGTCCTAGCCTAACACTTCAATTTTATTAAAATATTAAGGCTAGGTTCACACTATGTCAGTTTCGCTGCAGCCATGTTTGCACGGGCACGAGAGTGCATTCATTTGAATGGGCTGCTGTCCATGTGGGAAATGCAGTAAAAGGTCCCTGAACTTTCCTTAAAACCGCAGTCGCAAGGAAAAGGCATAGCACTATACATTTACCTGTATGAAAAAATGTGCCGCAGTTTCCAAAGAGTGGGGTGCCATTAAGAATTACTGACACCCCTTCACATTTGCTAACAGCAGCTCAATATTGCTACGGGGGCAGGAAAGCATGTGATTTACACGCAGTCCCGCACCTGCATAGGCCTGAACCTAGCTTAATGATTGGTGGAAATATTTGTTTTTACTTTTTTGGTGACAAAAGTATTCCGTTATGCAGAGGTACAAGTGGCAAGAGGCAAAAAAGTGAAAACAATCTTGGGAATCTGTTCTGGGTGTACTTTTAAATGTTAGCTTTTTAAAAGGAGTATATGTTATAATAATGCTATTGTTTCTGTTATTATGTGGTTACAACTTCATGTCCATGTGTGCATTTTTTTGCTGAAAAGAATGAATTCAAACGTATCCGTGTCCAGATTAATGTTACAATGTATTTAAATAACATGTCATAAATGTAACAGCAAAAGCCACATTGTTTCAGTTGACTGTTCAGTACAGAGCTTTATATGTGGCAAATTCCCCTTTAAGGCCTCCTGCATACTGGACATTTTTAATGCTGCTGTACGGAGTGTCTGGTGTTTTTTTATCTGCTTTTAAATGTCCCTCCAAGCACACATAGGTGTTTAGAGAAGTTTAGAGGCAGAAAAAAACACCACACTGCCAGAAAGTCCAGGAGCAGAAGCTTTTTGGCTGGAAAAAATGCTTGCCGCGTGTAAACGCGTCTAAATGTTAGTTAATATTAGGCGCATTAAGCGCTTGAGTGTTAATTCATTTCAATAGCCAGATCAAACTTTGATAAGTCAAGCTGGCCTTAGGGGGACCAAAATTCTGCTGCTCCCTGCTGAACCACCTGAATTTCGATCCATGTATGGCAGCTCCCGCTTGGCAGAAGTAAATATAATGATTTATTTCTGTTGAACGGGCTTGTTGGGGATTTTTTCTCAATTAGCAGCTGCAGCCAATGGACTTGGGGGGACTTTGGGGGGAGCGGCAAAACCATACACCACCGCTCCCCCCCGCCCAGTCGGTAGGTCGGTCAGTCAGTTGCAATACCCCAGTCGCGTGCTCGTCAGCCCACCTGCCCCGCACTTACCCCATCTAGGTTGAGGGCAGCGCTTCCTCCTTGTCATCTTAACCCTGCATCTCCCCCTCTTCGGCTTAATGGCAGCTTCCCCTGCATCTTCTCCTCCTCAGCGGCCAATACGATCGCTTCTCCTCTCGGCCAATCAGATCTCAGGACCCGCTTCCTGATTGGCCGGGAGGAGAATCAGTAAGACAATCACAAATATTCATTTGTTATTGTCACACAACTGGGTGGATTCAGGGCGCAGTGCTCTGCACCCTGAGCCCACCCTTTTTTTAAGCCAATTAGGGCCTCTGGCTCTAATCACGTGCTTCCAAAAAAAACCCCCATTGGATATCCATGCGTCCTCGCTCTCCATGTAGATTAGTGGCTAGACGCATGGATTGGGGGGCCGTGCCCCTTATGGATGCAGCCACTGATCAGTGTACTCTGCCAGCAGAGTCCTGCTGTCAGAATACAATGAAACAGTGGGGAGGATGGATGGAGATATCCATGTGTTAGTCATCTGTGGCCAGCCTTAAGCCTGGTACACTGATATTGTCTGGTTCAAAAGAAACTGGCCGACTTTCGGCCCATGTGCACATCAGCACCTACAAAAACAGTCAGCTGCTGTCAAATGGGGATGCTGGAAAACCAGCATCCAATTGGCGGCCGATCAGCACTGGTAGCGCTGACCAGTGTGTTCTGGTAGGGGGGGGGCAGGCCACCTGTCAGAGCACAATAGCTCAGCAGGGAGATTGCTGTACTAGCATTGCATAGTTAGTACAGCAAGCTCCTCCTGAGCTGCTCAGTTTTTTTTCATTCAGCCTGCTGGGTTGAACAAAAATAAAACTCAAAGTGTGTACCAGGCTTTAGGCCTGCTGTATACTACAGAAAAAATACTTTTGTATAGACCAACTTTTCTCAACCTTAAAGTGGAGTTCCATCCTTTTAAAAGTCAGCTGCTGACTTTTAATAATCAGACACACGCCTGTCCCATGCTCCAGTGATGCGGCTGCTTCTCTCACCCTCCTCCGTGCGGTGCCGGCATCACAAGTGTGGGCGCCTGGCTTTGGCTTCAAATCCGGACACGCACTGCACATGCACAAGCTGCACTGCACGCTGTGAATGGCCGGTGTATCTTCTGGGACCTGTGACGTGTCCAAGAAGATCGCCGGGAGGGAGGGGGGACAGGTGAACTTCCTTCTGGTTCCGTGCCACCAGGAGAGGAAGTGGAGCTGGGATCCTGTCGAAACAGGGTCCCCGCTCCCCCCCCCCCCCAAAAACGACATGCCAATTGTTGCATGTAAGGTCGTCACCTTCACTTAAGGCGGAAGTTCCACTTTTGGGTGGAACTCCGCTTTAATAACATTGAGGAACCCTTGAAATAACTTTCAGCTTTCAGGGAACCTCTGCTAATTATTACTATACCCATAACTATTCATACATTAGCATGATGGTCAGTGGGGAAAGTGCTTTATGGTCACTGGGAAGAATGCCCTCCTCCTAGATAGCCAAAAAGATAATTTGTTCAGTGGTTACCTATCTGAGAGATGGAAATTGCTCACTGCTCAAAGAACCAACCTCTGGAGAAATATTAGGGTTACATGGAACCCTGGTTGACCAAGGCTGGCATAGGCACACACATTACAAAGATCTTTTCCATGCAGCATTGGTCTGTGTTTCCTACAGTGGTCAGTCCATTTTTTTAAAAAAAAGGCCGGAACAGCCTAGATTTAGCTACCTTTAGGAGAACAAAATAGTCCGCAGTCCTGGCCACTGAAAGATGGTTGTGCAAAGATGCACCATTGTATTGCATGCACCACTGTAGAGGTGACCCTCGCAAACATGGTGAGAGTATGAAAACTCCATGCAGATAGTGGAGATGATTTACTAGATACATAGGATATTCATTCAACAATGTGAATGTAAGGCAGGCTATACATTGTGCAATGATGGTAGAATCTCTCCTACAGCACTATTGTGTTTTGCCGGCATGGAGCATGGAGAGCCCTCCCTAATAGCAGAATACAATGATCACTTCAGCCGCCAGTGATTGGATGACAAAAACGCAGCTGGCTGGTTGTACTGAAGTCGATTGATGGATTGACTTCAGTACAACCAGCCTACCCATAGATGGATTAAAATTCAGTTAGTTCTTGCTGAACCGGCCAAATTTCAATCTGTCTATGGCCGGCTTTAGTAAAAAATAACCTGTATTCACTTTGAATAGCCAGTCACGTGTCATCACTTTTGATATCAGTAAAGATGTATAACTTGTACCATTGCTAATTATTTGGCTAGCGTAATAAAAAGGTAAAAATATGAAGACATTGAAGAGAGGTTGGTGTTGTGACCAAAGTATCTGACATATTGTTCACTTTCAGGTGAAGATCTGGTTCCAGAACAGAAGAGCCAAAGAACGAAAGATTACCAAGAAAAGAATCCAGCAGACTCAGACAGGGCAAAATGGACAGGATACCCTGAGCCCAGTGCCCTCTATGGGTCACATGATGTCCCTGTCTGGCACCAGTGTGGGTCCAATGACAAATGCCGTCACTCAGTGAAACTTTCACTTTCTTTGTTCTGACTGTGAAACAGAAGCTCTTCCTCTCCTGATTGGATTGAACCTTGGAAATGCGCATCAGATGGTGTGGCGTCCAGCTGGCATATTGTAGGTGGAGCTGTGAAAGAGCCAGAGTGCTGGCGGGTCAGTGGAAGACTAAAGGAGACATGGGCATTTTTATGTGTGGACTGTACCATATGTGCCCACCTTTGTCAATGACTTTGTCAAGGACATGCATCACTGTGACTTTAAAGGTTTGGGACAACAGCTTCAAATTATAGACTTAATAACATATTTGTTTTTTTCTACATGATATGGACTCTTCTCAGGAACTAACCATTCCATTCATTTTACTCAAAAGAGGTAAATGTTGGAGCTCATTACAACCCCATAATTCCAAGCACTGAATGGGGAAATTGTTTTTTAAAGTCTAGGGGGTACTTTGACTTTTCTGATACTTCTTATTGGGGTAGAGGGTGACCGCAAATGCTGTGATCAGAGATTTAATGATACTTGTCGTTTTTGTGTTTTGTACAATGTCCCTGCTAATTATTAGCTTGAGTTTAATTTGGCAACGTTTTGTATTTTAAATTATTTGAACTTTCGCGGGAGATGAGGAAATAAACCATTTTTTCTTTAAACTTTTCTTGCTGCAATAATTAAAAATGAAGTAACACCATTTAAGTCCCTTCTACTTTTGGTGTGGAACAAGTGCTGGCCAAGCATGATGCTCCTGGTATTTCTGCAACAATTTGCAAATTCACCAGTGAATGGGAATGATTTACTGTTATAAGAGTTGAATATCTTCGCTAAATTGTAGCTGTGTTCACTTTGAATACCCATTTATGCGCAGAAGAAATAAATAAATAGCATTTTTCTTTTGATATACTTGGATATTTAAAGCAAATCTTCACTCATTACTAGGTGAAGATTGTGGTTGATAAATCAGCCTCGATATTTTCATGCTCTCTTATAGACCCCAGAAAGGGGTTCATATATTCTAGTCTCCATAAATAGGTTTACTGTTTGTTTTTGATAAATTCTCATACATAGGGGTGTTTTTGTGCTTTCCCACTAAGGGCCGATTCACATCAGAACATGGTGCAGGAAACCCGCATTCAGGTTCACCCTAGGTTCATGAATCCAAGAAGGCTAGCCGCTCCAGGTGAAAGAAGAAATGACCAATGGACCTAGGTTGGTGCCGGCCCCGGCTCGCTATCGCAACTACAAGGGGAGAAGAAATGGCCGCACATCACCATAGGGTCCAAAGTCCTTTAACCACTTCAATACCAGGCACTTACCCCCCTTCCCGCCCAGACCAATTTTCAGCTTTCAGCACTGTCGCATTTTGAATGACAATTGCGCAGTCATGCAACACTGTAACCAAATTACATTTTTATAATTTTGTTCCCACAAATAGAGCTTTCTTTTGGTGGTATTTGATCACCTCTGGGGTTTTTATTTTTTGTGCTGCAAATAAAAAAAGACCGAAAATTTTGGAAAAAAAAATGTATTTCTGTCACAAAACTTTGTAAATAAGTATATTTTCTCCATCACTGACGGCACTGATGAAGTTACATTGATGGGCACTGATGAGGCAGTACTGATTGGCACTGATGAGGTGGCACTGATGAGGTGGCACTGATCGGCACTGATGGTGTGGCACATATATGCAACACTAATAGGCGGCACTGATAAGCAGCACTGATGGGCACTGATAAGCGGCACTGATGGGCACTCATAGGCGGCACTGATGGGAACTCATAGGCTGCACTAATGGGCACTCAAAGGTGGCACTGATGGGCACTGATAAGTGTGGCACTGATGGGCACTAATAGGTGGCACTGATGGGGGACACTGATAGGTGGCACTGGCGGGCACTGATAGGTGGCACTGGGGGGGCACTGATAGGCGGCAATGTTATTTTGCATTTTTTTAAGCATCCCTGGTGGTCCTGGGTGGGATCAGAGATTGGCACTGAGTGTCATCCCTGTTGTGCACTGTGCCCCTTACCTGGTGGTCTAGGGTCTGCTCTCTGGTGGGCAGGGTGGGCTTGCCTGGTAGTCTCCCTGGTGGTCCTAGGTGGGCTCTCCCTGGTGGTCCTGGGTGGCGATCCTAGGAGGGGCTGTGCTGATAAACAATCAGTCAGGAGAGCAGCCGATCGGCTCTCCCCTACTCACGTCTACAGACGCGAGTAGAGGAAAAGCCAATGAACAGCTCTTCCTGTTTACACTGTGACCAGCCGTGATTGGTCACGGCTGATCACGTGGTGCAGAGCTTCTGATGGAAGCTCTTTACCGAGATCGGTAATAGGGTGGGTTAGACTGTCACACCGCACCACCGATCCATGCGATGCACGCTCCCCGGGCGCGCGATCGCGGGTTATCCTGAATCACATCAATAAGACGTCCAGTCAGGATAACTTAACTACTCTTCTGCCGTCATTTGTCTATAGGGCGGGCGGCAAGTAGTTAATGAGACATCCTATAAAGCATCACAGGACCAGAATGCACATGGTGGACGGGTTTCTTGCACTTCATCATCACCCTAGGTTCACTCCTATGCGTGAATTTGTTGCTAGGCAGATTTAAAAGTGAAAATTTGCGGTAAAAAAACACTTGCATTTCTGGTGCAGCTCCATTGAAGTCTATTGCATGCAAAATGCAAACTGCAGTGAGAAAAAAGTCCCCGACCCTTTCCAAAAAACGCAATGATGCAAAATGAGATGTGAACTACAGCCATAGGAAACCATGTTAAATGGACTGTAGTGCGTTTCTGCAAACTGTGGTAAAAACCACATAGGTGTGAACCTAGACATAAAACACACTGCAGTTGCAGTGGGTGTCAATGTTAGCATTATGACACCCCAAATGCAGGTCGCAAACACAGTGCGTTTGCTTGCACTGGATCATATGGTACAGTAGTACCATGCAACCTTTTTCTTGTGGGGTTTATTCACTAAAGCTGGAGAGTGCAAAATCATTTCTGCAGAGAAACCAATCAGCCTCTAACCTCAGCTTGTGCAATTAAGCTTTGGCAATAAAACTTGGAAACTGATTTCTATCCAGAAATGAGCCTGATTTTGCACTCACAAGCTTTAGTAAATAAGCCCCAGTGTGTTTTATAAAGTAGTACATGCACTCAATTGGTGTGGTCCAAAGCAATTTCAGCCCATTCAAATGAATGGACAGAAAGCACACTGCACCCAGAACACATAAGAATCCACAGAAACACACAGCACACACCAGGCCTAAAAAAGGCATGCTAAAATACAGCCAATTAATGTATCTGTTTCTGTACACTCTGCTTAGGTCCTGCACATTTAAAGCCCCATATAAGATTTGCTATGGCTAAATACATTTTAGAAATGAATTTCTATTTTTTAAATTAGCAACTTTCCTAAAAATAATCCTTGGTTATAAAGAACATTTGTTGTTCACACACTTCCTATTAGTGGATAACAAACGTCTTTTAGCATTGCTCTTTGCATCCTTACAGATGTCCACCTTGCAAAGACTACAAGCAGCTATGGGTGATCATTGCTACTTTCAGCAGTAAGCCAGTCCAGAGCAATGACAAGCAGCTGATACTGGGGTACATGCAGAAAGACTGGAAGTGGAAGAAAATGGCTGGAGAATAATAGCACTGATATGCAAAAAAGGATAGAAAAAAGGGTGAAAACAATATGTTATGAAAAAAAGTATGACAATTTTATTTAAGTTTATTATGCACAGTCCTTTATCAAACTAAGGCTGGTCATAGGGCTGATATAAAAAAAAAATGTGCACACACTGGATGATCCCCTACAATAAAACAACGGGATTATACTTCAGATCGTTACAGCAGAGGTGTGCAGATGATGCAGTTGTACCCAGACAAATTGCAGACAAAGGCGCAACCTCAGCTGCCCCACCATAGAGGATCTTCGACCCAATGTTGCTTATGGAGAACATTCTAGTGCATACTTCAGGAAGGACATGAGGGCTACATGTGTATCATGACATCCACTGGTGTGTAGCCCAGGCATTCTCAACCAGGGTACCATAGAACCCAAGGTGTTCTCCAGAGGTTGCTAGGGACTCCTTAGACTGTGACTGGTCCACCCCTCCCCAATCTGATGGTGCCTGCACAATTCTGGGTCCAGTGCCACTTGGCAGAGCCACCAGCAGGGCAACAATGATCTTTTTAGGTAAGGGTGGTACTCTGACTGACTACTGTTGTAATGTGCATTCTTCCCTCCGATCCACATGGAATTAATTTTATCAGATGTTCCCTGATACCTGAATATTATTTTAAGGGTTCCTTTGGGGCAAGATGGTTGACAAAGGCTGGTGTGGACTGTACATTACAGGCCAGCCATTTCAATCTTTTTTACCCTAGAGGAATCTTTAAAATCATTTTCTGGTCTTGAGGAACCCCAGATAAAACCAATTCATTGGTCCTGATGGCTTCACAAATCACTATGAGATCCCATTTTTTCTAACTTTACCGACCGGA
>BLSH010447839.1:742879-753596 GCA_018402905.1 Glandirana rugosa | reverse complement strand
CAGATGACACAAAGCTATGCAGTGGAATAACGTCCCTGCAGGATGTCTCCAACTTACAAGCCGACCTCAATGCACTGTTGGGCGACTATGTGGCAAATGAGGTTTAATGTTGATAAATATAAAGTTATGCACTTGGGGGCTAAGAATATGCATGCATCGTACATACTAGGGGGAGTACAACTGGGGGAATCCATAGTGGAGAAGGATCTGGGGTTTTGGTAGATCATAAGCTTAATAATGGCATGCAATGCCAAGCTGCGGTTTCCAAAGCGAGCAAAATCCTTTCCTGTATTAAGAGAGGTATGGACCCCAGAGATAGATACATGATTTTGCCCCTGTACAAATCATTAGTAAGACCTCATCTGGAATATGCAGTTCAGTTTTGGGCACCAGTTCTCAAAAAGGATATCGGGGAACTGGAGAAAGTGCAGAGAAGGACAACCAAACTAATAAAAGGCATGGAGGAGCTCAGCTATGAAGAAAGACTAGAGGAGCTGAATTTATTCTCTCTTGAGAAGAGGAGGTTAAGAGGGGATATGATCAACATGTACAAATATATAAGTGGTCCATATAGTGAACTTGGTGTTGAGTTATTTACTTTAAGGTCTTCACAAGGAACAAGGGGGCACTCTTTACGTCTAGAGGAAAAAATATTTCATCCATCCGGAGGTGGTTTTGGCCAGCACGGTTGATTGCTTTAAAAAAGGCCTGGATTCTTTCCTTAACCTCCCTGGCGGTATGATTATTTCAGATTTTTGGTGCTGAAAGCGGTACGATTATTCTGCATGAAAATTTGGCGTTTTATATTGTAGGCCTGTAATTCTTAGGAATAATTCACTTAAATCTGTCCAAACAAGAGTCTAGTAGACATCCCGGGTATGATAAAGTTTGAAAAATGAAATCATAAATTATAATATAATAAATAACTAAATAATTATCAAAAATAATAACGTAATAGTAATAAAATGTATTCAATAATGTAATCAAACCAAAAACACTGAAATTTGCTCAGTTGCAGAATTGTCGGTGTTGTCACTTTCAGTTTCTAATGATAAATTTCCCCAAAAATCAGTATCACTCAATTCTGCAAATGATTCTTATTTACTATCGCTATAAGATTACAGTGTACTGTATGTGCTGTGTGTGTTTCACTTTTTGAATTTCCCGCCGGTCTCCGTCCCCGTGCGACGCAACGCTCGCAGGGAACGGAGCCCGGCACACAGAGGCATCGGGCGGCGGACACAGCCGCAGCCACTGCGGGGAACATCGCTGGATCCAGGGGACAAGGTGAGTACGCTGCCTGGATCCAGCAATGGAATCCCGAGTGTGGCTCGGGGTTACCGCTAATGGTACTGAAATTCCACCCCGAGCCACACTCGGGAACACCGCCAGGGAGGTTAATGTAAATAATAACTGGGTACTAACGTTTTTAGGTAGTTGATCCAGGGTGAATCCGATTGCCTCTCGGGGGATCAGGAGGGAATTTTTTCCCCTGTTGTGGCGGATTGGATCATGCTTTGCTGGGGTTTTTTGCCTTCCTCTGGATCGGCTGTGGGTGAGGGATTGTATATGGGAATGTTTGGTTACATATAAATTAATATTTTATTTTATTTTTTTGGTTGAACTGGATGGACTTGTATCTTTTTTCAGCCTGACTAACTATGTAACTATGTAACTATATTGTGCTGTGACATATTCCTTTTAACTGCTATGATGATATGTTTACAGAGTACACATAATTTCCCTGCCCTATCCATGAGAACAAATAGATTAGAAAAGGGTTTTAGTTGTGTATGGCACTTGGCTGGCAGGGCTGTGCCACTTTTATTGTTGCACCTCCCAGTAAATCATGCAGATCAATACCTTTGGAGTGGAACGTTGGTGTTATATTTGGAGGTAATGTTTCAGAATGATGGCACTATGAAAGGTAAATGATTAATAATGGTACCCATAGGTCTAAGATCAATTTCCCACCTGTCCCTCATTTGGAAATTAAATCCCAGTGTCCTGATTTCGAGCTGACGTATAAACCGATATAGAAAAGAAAAATGCTGAAGCTGCAGCAGTGGATTCGTGCAACTGTAGAAGGCATGGACAACCTAAGAAGTTAGTATGATCTCTCTGTTATTGCAGGTGACTTTACTTATTTACATAGTTTTCAGGTTGAAAAAAGACACAAGTCATCTAGTTCAACCAAAAAAAAAAATCATACAATCCCATATACAATCCTTCACCCACAGTTGATCCAGAGGAAGGAAAAAACCCCAGCAAAACAAGATCCAATTTGCTATTGCGGGGGGAAAAATTCCTTCCTGATCCACCAAGAAGCAATCAGATTTTCCCTGGATCAACTTTACCTATAAATGTTAGTACCCAGTTATATTATTTACATTAAAGAAAGAATCCAACAAATCCAAAGATACTGCACTCAGAAATCTAAATGCATGTGTATAAAGGGGTATGCATGAAAAAGTCCTTATGCGTTTTTATAAAAATTGTTCGAAGCAAGCAGCGTTAAGCATAAATAAAGGCTGTTTTGAATGTCCAATCAACATGATAATTGTCACTGAATGCCAAATACACCCAGTGCTGCAGTCATAAAGGAAGGTGCCCAGCCAGGGTCCAACAAGGGGTGGTAGCCTCCAGATGCTGTTCACAATTTCTCCAGAGGAGGGACAAGCGTCATCTGCAATCCTCTATGTCCAGTGATCTCACCATAGGTGTACATATGGATAAAAAAGGCTCACAATAGTGTAATACAGTATGATACTTTAATATCTAAAAGAGTATTGCACTTACTGCAGTTCCAATCAAGCATGTAAAATCATCAGCCAGCCGGCTTTAAAAGTCTATTCAATGCAGACACATAGAAAACAAGCAGTGACGTGAGCATACCCTACCGAATTCAAATGTTTCTGAATTCATGAATTACTGAACGAAAAATAACGAATACCGATACATGTACGATACATGCATATTCTTAGCCCTCAAGTGCATAACTTTACATTTATCAATATTAAACCTCATTTGCCACACAGTCACCCAATTAAACAGTGCATTGAGGTCTGCTTGTACCTACTTTAAGTAGGATATTTTAGAGACTGATAGGGCTTTGGCAGCTCTCCTAGCCTCCACCTTTAAAGTGGTTCTAAAGGCATACGTTTTTTTTTTACCTTAATGCATGCTCTGCATTAAAGTAAAAACCTTCCAATATCTGCTCCCCAGCCCCCTCCCCTCTAAATACTTACATGGCTCCTCTTTCAATCCAGCGCTGTGCCCGAGAGCAGCATCACTGCTCTCTCTCCTCACAGGACACAGAGGCAGCAGCAGGAGCTATTGATTCCTGCAATTGTTAATCAAATTCTACGAGGAGGGATCAGGGGAGGGGCCGAGTTGCACTGTGTGTGTCTCTGGATGCACACAGCCCAGCTTGGAAGCAAGGCCACGTGTCTGCCTCCCATAGCAAGCACGGCAGACACAGAAAAGTAGCCAAGAGGGCCCAAAACTCCAGATGAGAAGGTTTTGGGCCGCTTTGTGCAATACCATTGCACAGAGCAGGCAACTACAACATGTTTATTATTTTAAGAAAAAAAACTGCTTTTACGATTGCTTAAAGCTAGCCATGAATCGATCAAAGTTTGGCTGATTCCTGCTGAATCTGCTGAAATGCGTTCCATGGGTGGTCCTGTTTTTTTTTGACAAGCACTGAAGAAAAGGGGAAAGAGGAGAATTTTGGACTTTATATGAGGTGCCTCCATCCCTAGTAATGTTTAAAACAAAAAGGAGAGATTGGGACTTTATATGAAGCTAGCACCCAGAGAGATACTATAGTAAAAGCATGTCTGTCTGATGCACTATGAACTGAAACCATGTTGCATATTAGCGTAAAACATAAATATAACAAATATATTAAAATAACTTTATTTACCATTTCATACATAATATATAAAATATCACATGGTATTTTAGTATTATAGTAGCATCTTAATTTATATAATATACATAGTGATGAGCCAAAACTCGTTTTTACATGTCTCCACAAAATACAGAACATGATTTAGTTAATTGATACAATCCAATAGAACCTGTATAGAAGGATACTGAAAACAGTCTTGAAATCTAAACAAGGCAGGCATCTTTAGCTCGACGCGTTTCATGGCCACTCATCAGGAGCTGATGTACAGAAGTGTCTACAATAGATATTGGGGGTTAACATTGTACAGATGGGTATATCTATAGAGGGGGAGGGAAGAGAGCAAAGAATGATCTATGATATAATAATGTCAATCCAACTTACAGAGACATATGAGGTTCTGGACATAGAAGCGGTACGCTGGAGTGCCAACCGACTGAAACATCATGAAATGAAATTATAAATAAAGATATTTTATTATATTTATTATATTTTGTCATGTTTATGCTAATACGCAATATGGTTTCCGTTCATAGACAGACATTCTTTTACTATAGTATCTCTCTGGGTGCTAGCTTCATATAAAGTCCCAATCTCTCCTTTTTGTTTAAAACATTTTGACAAGCAGATCAGGTGACAACATTTCTCAGCCGAATGGCCCTTGCCTCCAATCAGATGCGGTCATTGTTTGGATATTCTGACAGCCACGGGTGGCAGTTGTCAGAATACCATAGTTGGCATTGCAGATTTGTCCATCCACCCTGTCTAGCATGAATGGGGGAATCAAGTAACTTATTTATTTCTTTTGTTTATTTCAGGTACTTATATAGCACCATCAATTTACGCAGCACTTTACATATACATTGTACATTCACATCAGTCCCTACCCGCAAGGAGCTTACAATCTAAGGTCCCTGACTCACATTCATACATATACTAGAGCCAATTTAGACAGGATCCAATTAACCTACCGGCATGTCTTTGGAGTGTGGGAGGAAACCGGAGTACCTGTAGGAAACCCACGCAGGCACAGGGAGAACATGCAAACTCCAGGCAGGTAGTGTCGCGGTTGGGATTCGAACCAGTGACCCCTTTGCTGACAGGTGAAAGTGCTAATACATCTTGTTCCTATAGTGTATAGCCAACTTAAGATCCCCTTTAGAACTTTGCGGTAATTCACAAAACTATGCCAATTTTTTAGAATGGAACCCCAACACACAACTACAGTAGGTGCCAATGGACCCACTCTGCAGTGCACCATAATAAACATGCCATGCATTGTGTTGTGCTGCCTTTAAAAATGCAAGCATTTTTTTGGTCCTTTGCAGTGTAAATGACAGCCCATTCAAAATGAATATACTGATTTACAGCAGTGGTTCTCATCCTCCTCAAGTACCCCCAACAGGCCATGTTTTGGGAACTTCCCTTAGACAAAATAACTCTTATCAATACCATGGCATTGATATTGATTTAAAGCAGCTGTGCAAAGTAGAGGAAAACCTGGAAACATGGCCCATTGGGGGTACTTGAGGACTGAGGTTGAGAACCACTGATTTACAGGACCTTCAATTAAAGTTTAATTGTCTTAAAATGCACAGCACAAAGTCACTGAAATCTCAGCTCCCACCCAGAAAAGTCTACTTTCCTGCAGTAAGAGGCCTCAGGTAAACTAGACTGACTCACAATTAGAATTTGTACTTATTGCCCCATAGAGTCAGACAGGTGTGATAATAGGCAGGCTTGTAACTTGCAAATGACAAGCTCCCAGGTTAAAGGTCCTCCACTATAAGATTTTTGGTTAATAAATAGCACTTGTCGTGTGACTGACATGTTAGAATGCAAAAGTGTGGGAAGCAGATGGGATTTTAACCCATAATGTGTAGAGGTTTTATTAGTGTCACAATCTAATTTCTGTATGCAGTGTATTTCTTCATACCTTATAATATGGCGAGGTATTATTAGATTATAATGCGAACCAGTGGCTTAGTATACCATACAAATTATAATTCAACTCAATTGATGAATCCATAATATACATCCATCATGTAACCAACCCACTGCATAATGAGACAATTTTTTTTATCCTGCAAAAATAAAATATAAAAAATAGGCAGATATTTAGAGGGTGTGTTTTTTTTTATACGTATTTAGAATGGTTCATGGTTTATTTTGTTCAGTTCTTTGTATCAATGTTTTTTTAATGTATTTGATGGATATTTGTCTACTGTTACTTTACATTTCTTATCATATATCTTCTTATCTTTTCTTTCTGTAATACAATATAAGATAAAATAAAAAAGCCAATGAGGGGCAGTTTTTTGGTAGAAGAAAAATTTCAGGATAGTTAGAAGAAACTTCCAAAAACCTGAGGAGTTGTTTAAAACCAATTGCACTCTTAAAAGCCACTTTCATTCCACGAGTAAGTTGCATTTGCCAAAGTGTTGAAAGTTTGTCAAAATTCAATATTTTCAATTTCTCATACATTTTCCAAATTTTCAAAATTGAAGGCAAATGAAAACTTGATTTTGCACATCCATAGATTGGTCCCTGATCTTGCCCTTTGAAGCAGGATTGTGTGACTATACAGTATTTACAGGGAAGTTTACAACAGTCCCAAAGGAGCATTTTCAGGGAACATAAATACTGGGTAATTTGGGCACCCTGGTCTGATGGCTCCTGTTTTCCAAAAAGCTCCAGGACAGCGTGTAGGCTCATTCTCTTCTATTGTCCTAACCTGGAGCAATGTAAAAATACTTTGCTTCTGTATAGCCAGAAAATAGCCAAAAAAAACTTTGATACAGTAAAACTGTTCAAACTCTAAAGCCTCGTACACACAAGCCGATGGCTGGTCAACTGAACATCTAACTTTTGTCCAAATTGGACGATGGCGGTTTGGTCTAGAGTACTGACATGAATCAAGTAATCAGCCAACAAAGCCAAACGTAGTGACGTGTTCCGAGCGTATAATGAGGAAGTTCAGGTGAATGTGCTTTATGAATTATGAACACAGGTTACACGACCGAACAGTTCCTGGATTCCGAGCATGCGTGTTTGCACTTCCAACTTTTGGTTGGTCAACTTCTGTACACTCGAGCTGACAATCAGTCAACTCCTTGTTGGCCAACTCAAGTTTTCTAGTCTCGTCGTCCAACTTCTGTTGGATGACGATTGGAAATCGGCTGTAGAAATGTGCGTACACATGATCTGATTTTTGGCCAACAGGCCTTAACAGCCTTAAAATGATTATGGCCAGCTATAGGCATCTATTTATATGAAAGGAACCCCTAGTATAAAAAGAATCACTTTACCAGCAGCTATAATGGAGAAGTGCTCATGCGTATTACAGTAATATTGAATTTTCTTTTTTTTAAATTTGCATTCACAGTTAGGAATTTGTTAGCTCAGATATGGAATAAGAAAAAATTTCCATTGCAAAATATTGACAATTTGGGCCCAATTTGGACATTTTCACTTAGGGGTGTACTCACTTTTGTTGCCAGCAGTTTAGACATTAATGGCTGTGTGTTGAGTTATTTTGAGGGGACAGCAAATTTACACTGTTATAAAAGCTGTACACTCACTACTTTACATTGTAGCAAAGTGTCATTTCTTCAGTGTTGTCACATGAAAAGATATGATAAAATATCTAAAAAATTTTGAGGGGTGTACTCACTTTTGTGAGATACTGTGTATGTATATATATACATTTCTGATGGGCATCAATAAACTATTTTCTTACTTAAATTTACTATATGGAGCGATAGCCCCGGGACTTCATCTGAGATCTTTGATATTTAGTATATGTTCCTCCGCTCTCTGAGTATATAGAGATATTTAACAATACGCCGTGAGGACAAAAGGGGAGGGAACAATTAAATGTTGGTTAATTATTTCGCTTTTCTTTCTACTTTAGCTCTTAACCTCACCTACTGAATCTTGCCTGAACTCTGCATGCTACCTAAACACCTTCCCACACAATATCTGTTATCCTGAGGGCTGACACTGTCAGAGCTGCAAACTCTCTGCTCATTTTTCTCTTTCCCTTCACTCCTATTGTAAACCAGATCAGGAGTTAGCACACATTAGGCGGGGAATGACCAAACTACAAATTGCAGCACTTGCAGTGATTTTATCTTTATTTTATCCTGATTTATTACACAGGAGATGGGCCTATGCAGAAACCGGCACACAAAGAGAATTCTTGCTCTAGTTTGTACATAAATAATCGTGTGACAAAAAGGTAGCGAGTAATGTCTGCCCCATTCTGAAGGTGCGATGGAATGTCAGCAATGTCCCCCGTAAGTGTGAAAGGATCTCATTTTGATTCATGAATGAATTTATGATTTATGTGCATTGCTCAGTCTCCCTTCTCCTTCCTTCCTTGGAATCAGCATGTCACACACTGGTATTCACAGGCAAATGTACTTGGCTTTTGTGTGCTGCAGCAATGTACACATTTACCTAGCATTTCCCCCAGAGACCAGTCTGTGACCCATCTGCAGTATTCATTCGGTCTGCCATGTCATGTGCTCCAGGAAAATATGTTAAGGGTAATCTTTTGCTCTTTAAAATAAATAGGGGTACTACAGAGCTTGATAAGCTACACTACAGAAGTGTAGAAACAAACCCTCAGCCCTTGATATATAAATATATACAGTGGTACCTCGGGTCACAAACTTAATTTGTGAACTGACTCTGGTCGCGAACCAAATTAGTTGCGAACCGAGGCAAATTTTCCCATAGGGTTCAATGTAAATCAGGTTGTGCGTTTTTTTTTTTTGAACCACAAAGCTATGAAAAAAAGTACAGTATGAAGAGAGAGAACACTAACCTTGCATATTCTTGTCGCCTGCATTACTGCTCCGCACTTTCTTCTTACTACCATGCTTGTTCTACATTTTCTTTGGAGCCATACTGGATGTACAATACAGCATGTATGCGCTAAAAAGCTTCTCAATACTGTACTCTAAGTGTCTTCACAGTACTGCACATTCAGTGTCTCTCTGTGACCTGCAATCTCAACAGAGCTGGGAAAATGGCCACAAATCGTGTCCGTGAACCGAAGCAGAGTTCTCAAACCGAAGATAACTTTTGTAAACTCTTTTGTTCGTGAACCAAGACACCACTGTACATACAGTATCTCACAACAGTGAGTACACCCTTCACATTTTTGTAAATATATCTTTTCATGTGACAACACTGAAGAAATGACAATTTGCCACAATGTAAAGTAGTGAGTGTACAGCTTGTATAACAGTGTAAATTTGCTGTCCCCTCAAAATAACTCAACACACAGCCATTAATGTCTAAACCAATGGCAACAAAAGTGAGTACACCCCTAAGTGAAAATGTCCAAATTGGGTGCAAAGTGTCAATATTTTGTGTGGCCACCATTATTTACAGCACTGCCCTAACCCTATTGGGCTTGGAGTTCACCAGAGCTCCACAGGTTGCCACTGGAGTCCTCTTCCACTCCTCCATGATGACATCACTGAGCTGGTGGATGTTAGAGACCTTGCGCTCCTTCACCTTCCATTTGAGGATGCCCCACAGATGCTCAATAGGGTTTAGGTCTGGAGACATGCTTGGCCAGTCCATCACCTTTACCCTCAGCTTCTTTATCAAGGCAGTGGTTGTCTTGGAGGTGTGTTTGGGGTCATTATTATGTTGGAATACTGCCCTGTGGCCCAGTCTCCCAAGGGAGGGGATCATGCTCTGCTTCAGTATGTCACAGTCATTGGTGTGCACCCCAAAGCTCAAACATACATGCTTTTCTCTGCAGCCTTAGCTGCACGAGACAGTGAATGAATAGGAAGTGCTCTGTGCTGAGCAGCTTCCTGTTCAGTCACAAACTGAAGCATAGTAAACCCAGTTTACCATGCTTCAGTTATGAATGAACACAGTGAGTGAGTGTGTCCACTGTGTTCATTTAGAAAAGCAAAGGACTGGTAAATTACATATTTACTAGCCCTTTCCCACGCTCTCCATCCTGAAACACCCCCAGCAGCAGCCAGGGGGAGAAGAGAGGAAGGAAGCCAACAGCACTGCAGGGCATGGATCCAACACAGTGGGAAGCCTGGGCAGTGAGGGGAATTAGCACCGCATTTAGTGATTAGGGTGTGCCCAGGCACACCCTTTTACACCCCCTGTGCACGCCTATGATCACAGTACATGTTGGCATTCATGGTTCCCTCAATGAATTGTAGCTCCCCAGTACCGGCAGCACTCATGCTGCCCCAGACCATGACACTCCCACCACCATGCTTGACCGTAGGCAAGACACACTTGTGTTTGTACTACTCACCTGGTTGCTGCCACACACGCTTGACGCCATCTGAACCAAATAAGTTTATCTTGGTCTCATCAGACCACAGTACATGGTTCCAGTAATCCATGTCCTTAGTTTGCTTGTCTTCAGCAAACTGTTTGCAAGCTTTCTTGTGCATCATCTTTAGAAGAGGCTTCCTTCTGGGACGACAGCCATGCAGACCAAATGGTCTGAGCACTGACAGGCTGACCCCCCACCCCTTCAACCTTTGCAGCAATGCTGGCAGCACTCATACATCTATTTCCCAAAGACAACTTTTGGATCTGACGCTGAGCATGTGCACTTAACTTTTTTGCTTGACCATGACAAGGCCTGTTCTGAATGGAACCTGTCCTGTTAAAACACTGTATGGTCTTGGCTACCATGCTGCAGCTCAGTTTCAGGGTCTTGGCAATCTATTTATAGTCTAGGCTTCTTTCGAACGTTTGTCAAACGACTTCTGTTCGTTTGATTCCTGTACCTAATGACCTTGGTAC
>BLSH010447839.1:687531-712938 GCA_018402905.1 Glandirana rugosa | reverse complement strand
TGTGGATGTAGGCTCCCTCAGATAATCCTGTCTCTTTATGTAATCCCAGACAGTCTTGATGATGATGAGATTGGGGCTCTGTGTGGGCCAAATCTTCACTTCCAGGACTCCTTGTTCTTCTTTATACTGAAGATCGTTCTTAATAATATTGGCTGCATGTTTGGAGTCGTCGTCCTGCTGCAGAATAAATTTGGGGCCCATCACACACCTCCCTGATGGTATGGCATGATGGATAAATATATTCTCAGCATTGAGGATACCATTGATCCTGACCAAATCTTCAACTTCATTTGCAGAAATGCAGCCCAAAATTTGGGATTACAGAAAGAGACAGAAACATTTGAGGCAGCCTACATCCACAGAAGATCTGTGGTTGGTTCTCCTATATGTTTGGAACAACCTACCTGTTGAGTTCCTGAGGTGCAGAGTCATGTGTTTCCTCATGCATGTGGTACACAAATGACTGCTACCTTTACAATGGCTGATGCACTGCAGGAGAAGACTGAGATGACAACTGTGCTGTCAGCAGCAGATAATTTTAAAAAGGCCCACACTGCAGAGCTCTATGGACCAACCCTAAAGATAGCGGTGGCCTGATACTGTGGGCCAGTTCTGCCAGATGGATTAGGATTGCAGCCCCTTCCATTCCTTCTCTCCAGTTGATGACACCCATGCATTATCTGCCATCTTATCTGCCATCCCCTCATCATTGCTGAAGCCCACTTGGTAGTAAATTTCAGATGCTAAAACATCACTGCTTCCAGACTTCACAGGGTGTATCTGGCATTTATGTTGCCATTCTCACCTGTGAAATTCTCTGGTTGGAACGACAGTGTAGGCAGATACACCCTGTGCAGATCGTGGCTGACTGTGTTTTAAAGGACTGTGATTTCAGCCCTGCGGAGGAGGAGCAGTATAGAGTGTTGTAATGGGAAAGGAGCTCAGCAGCCGGGCATAGCATCCAGGGCAGAGGGGGTGGCCACGGGGCTTTGGGGGGGGGGCACAACTTAGATCTGGGGGGGCAAAGCCATGTGACACAAGATCTGGAGCCTGCAGCCCCTCAGGAGGTGTTAAGGGATTTGTTTTAGCATATTCTGAAGGTTTCTCTGTCAGTGTTGGCAGGTGTTGGGGAAAGGTCATCTTCTGGAGGTGTGTGTCTTTTCCCCAGTTGTCAGGGAAGTGGGGTAAGTGGATAACCCCAGGTGGGGGGTAGAGAGAATCCCAGCTGGTGACTAGGAGCAGTGTCTTACCTCAACAGGGACATCAGTCCCATCATGGCTACAGGACGGCACTCACCTCCTCTTAACTCGCTGAGCTTGGCTACCATTCCATGTTGCCAGCACACAGCACAGACACTTGCCCATCCTGGGCTGTTCTCACCCCTTGCTCCTCTCCATTCAGGAAATGGCTCACAGCTTCTCCCTAGCCAATGAGAACGGAAGGGTGTGGACTGTGGAAGGCAAAGTGAAAGCCCAGTACTGGAGCGTGGCTGTGGGGCCCTGGGGCAGATCGGAGCTGGACATTGTGGAGGATATGATAATATGACAGGGAGGCTGCAGGGGCAGATCGGAGCTGGACATTATGGAGGATATGATAATATGACAGGGAGGCTGCAGGGGCCCCCCATAGCTAGGGGCAGGGTTGCGATCGTGACCCCTGCAACCCCTTATGCTATGCCCATGCCTCCAAGATAGAAAAAGAAGTGCCATGCCTCTGGATGGTGCTGCAAGACCTCTGCTTTGTCCTTCAGAACCTGCTCACTCTTTATTACCTCTGCTTTCAGAACCTCTGTCTCTCCCTTTAGTCCTGCCTGACATTTTTAAATAGAATAAAAATGGGATGCTTTGCTGCACACTACTTTACCACACAAATATGGGGTGACATGCTGCAAACAAAGAAAAGCTTTGTCTGTGTCAGGAACAAGTGTAAGCTATGGTCCCCAAATTTAATAGAACAAAGAAAAAGCAAAATAAATATCATTTACCCCCCCAAATAAATTCCAAAAGACTAAACACTTTACCTAGCAACACACATACACATGATATTAAAATAAAAAACTGAATAAGACAAAAAAGACTACAAGGGGGAAGGGGGCAGCAGCCAGCTAAACCAGAGGGTAGACGATGTAGCACACCATGCTGTGATCCTCAGTAATTTGGCACAGTATAGCATAGTATGGCAACTAACTCTCCCTACACAGACTGTCAGCTCTCCCTAAACTACTGCAGCCCACACTGACACATGGTTGATGGGAACCCCACCCTTTTTATAATGAGGGGTCTAGCACACAACACAGCAAACATTATTGGACCTTCAAATGCCTGGTACACACTATAAAACTGGGGAGCTCATGAGGAGCAATGTTAGTACAGTGATCTTCCTGCTGAGCTATTGTGTTCTGACAGGGGGACTGCTCCCCCATCAGAACACACCAGTAAGCGCTCCCAGCAGGCACTGCCCCCCATCCATGCGCCCGGCCCCTTTCAGGACACCGGACGCATGGATTCCTATGGCAGAGGCGAGAGGAGGTGTTTTTTTTAAACACCTGACGAGAGCCCGAGGCTCTAATAGGCTTCAAAATAGGGTGGGATAGGGGCACAGAGAGTGCGCCCCGATCCCACCCAATTGTGTGACTATAGCGAATTAATTTTCGCTATTTTCACACTGCCGTTCCTCCCCACCAATCAGAAGCCAGGTCTGTGAGACTTGTTTCCCGACTGGCCAAAGTGCCAGATGATCCAACTGGATGCCTGACGCTAAGGACGGGGAGGCACAGGAGAGGAGAAGGATCCGCCGCTGCTCTGTTCTACATGGAAGAGGACGGAGGAAAGAGGACACACAGCTCCACAGAAGGAGGAGGACACACAGCCCGGCAGTATGTGCTGAACCTCCGGGGGGGGGGGGGGGGGGGTGCGCAAGGTGTTGCCGATTGGAAAAGGTGGATGTTCGGCCGGATCCTGTCGCACAGGCTGCTGTACACACAGGCCAAATGTCGGATGGTTTTTGTTGAACCAGCCAATATTCGCTCGTGTGTACAAGGTTATACCCAGCTGACCTAAGTTCAAAAGGCATGCAGTGGTTACACAGAATTGGGTCTGGCAAATTTCCCCTTTAGTGTGCAGAGTCAGTGAACCTTGCACATGCAGGATTTGCCACAAATCCAAGCCTCATCCCAAGTTATCAGGAACATGAACTGGCCAGAAGGGCACGATAATATGAGTAAGTTGGTGAACGTTATAAACGGTGCAAAAGTTTAGTGACTGAAAGTATATGCAGATAGAAATGGGTGAAAGTGGGCAATATATATAAGTGATATCTTGTTATTGTACTCATTTGCACACTTACAATGCCTTGAAAAAGTATTCACAAAAAGTATTTGTCATGTTATAATCACAAACATAAATGTATTTTATTGGGATTTTATGTGATAGACCAACACAAAGTGGCACATAATTGTGAAGTGGAAGGAAAATGATAAATGGTTTTCCAAATTTTTACAAGTAAATATGTGAAAAGTGTGGCATGCATTTGCATTCAGCTCCCTTTACTCTGATACCCCTAACTAAAATTGAGTGGAACCAATTGCCTTCAAAAGTCACCTAATTAGTAAATAGAGTCCACCTGTGTGTAATTTAATCTCAGTATAATTATAGCTGCTATGTGAAGCCCTCATAGGTTTGTTAGAGAACCTTAGTGAACAAACAGCATCATGACGGCCATTAAACACACCAGACAGGTCAGGGATAAAGTTGTGGAGAAGTGTAATACAGGGTAAAGTTATAAAAAAATATACCAAGCTTTGAACATTTCACAGAGCACTGTTCAATCGTTCATCCAAAAATGGAAAGAGAATGGCAAAATTGCAAACCTACCAAGACATGGCCGTCCACCTAAAGTGACAGGCGGGGCAAGGAGAGCATTAATCAGAGAAGCAGCCAAGAGGCCCATCCATTGTAACTCTGGAAGAGCTGCAGAGATCCACAACTCAGGTGGGAGAATCTGTCCACAGGACAACTATTAGTCATGCACTCCACAAATCTGGCCTTTATGGAAGAGTGGCAAGAAGAAAGCCATTGTTGAAAGAAAGCCATAAGAAGTCCCATTTGCAGTTTGCAAAAAAGTAATGTGGGGACACAGCAAACACGTGGAAGAAGGTGCTCTGGTCAGATGAGACCAAAATTGAACTTTTTTGCCTAAAAGAAAAACACTGTGTGGCGGAAAACTAACACTGCACATCACCAATTACACACAATCCCCACCTTGAAACATGGTGGGGGCAGCATCATGTTGTGGGGATGCTTTTCTTCAGCAGGGGCAGGGAAGTTGGTCAGAGTTGATGGGAAGATGGATGGAGCCAAATACAGGGCAATCTTAGAAGAAAACCTGTTAGAGTCTGCAAAAGACTTGAGACTGGGGCGGAGGTTCACCTTCCACCAGGACAACGACCCTAAACATACAGCCAGAGCTACAATGAAATGCTTTAGATCAAAGCATATTCATGTGTTAGAATGGCCTAGTCAAAGTCCAGACCTAAATCCAACTGAGAATTTGTGTCAAGACTTGAAAGTTGCTGTTCATAGACGCTCTCCGTCCAGTCTGACAGAGCTTGAGCTATTTTGCAAAGAAGAATGGGCAAAAATGCCACTCTCTAGATGTTTAAAGCTGGTAGAGACATCCCCAAAAAGACTTGCAGCTGTAATTGCAATGAAAGGTGGTTCTACAAAGTATTGACTCAGGAGGCTGAATACAAATGCACGCCACATTTTTCACATATTTATTTGTAAAAAATTTGGAAAACCATTTATCATTTTCCTTCCACTTCACAATTATGTGCCACTTTGTGTTGGTTTATCACATAAAATCGCAATAAAATACATTTACATTTTTGGTTGTAACATTACAAATGTGGAAAATTTCAAGGGATACGTCTTCCATCCTTCTCCTTGCAGCAGGTAACAGTGCAAGTCTCTCTGCTTCTCTTCAAAGAGGCAGCCCTGGTCTTTTCTGCAGGTCTCTGCATCACATATGGATGGTCAGAAGACAAGAGTTTCTTTGGTTACAAGTTCATTTGACTTTGCTCCTGAGATATACTGGGTTTGTAGCCCCAGCAAGTGGGATGGTGGTGCTGGGCATTTGTTGTTTTGTGCTAATCCTAATAAAAGCCCAACTTCAGAACCCATTTTTTGGATGAAGTGGGAAAGTTAGAACTTTTGGCAGGTCTTTATTGCTGTCTGTTGTACCATGATAGGGGATATTTGCAAACACTTTAAGCACACCTCCTGACTTTAGAACTTGGTGGTCAGTGGGAGGAAAAATGGCCAGGTGTCAGTGGAAGGCCTTAAAAGTACAAGAACTGTCTCAGACCATTAACCTCTATGGTGGACTGCTCAGTTCCTATGTTTGCTTGACAGGTACCTTAATTTCTCCCTGCTCTATAGCATAAATATATAACATTTGTACATGAACATTGGCCAAAAGATTTTGGTGTAAATTCTAAAGTAAATTTTCAGCTTTCTACTTAGCTCTTGTCCTGACTGAGTTGCTCTTCATCAAAATGTAATGATAGCTGTTCACCTTTCCATCCAAAACATAATTATACGGGTTTGCCCTGATACAGCAAGTATCAAAAATATTTCTTTATGTAAACTTCTTATAATCCCCTGCACAGCAGATGACGAGACGGCCAACACCATGAACTAATCAGGTTTTATTGCTTTTCACAGTGCTGGCAATCTAACATATTTTCATGAACTTAGACAACAGACGTTGCCCTCTTTAGTCTGGCTATGCTTCCTCATTGTCCAGTCAGCAAGCTGGGAGCAGCAAGAAGACCAATCTGGATTGCCTAACTGTAGCACAGATAATTCAGGTCACTCACCTAGCTGTGCAGTGTGACAAGGGTGCATGAAAAAATATTTTAGAAAGTAAAAAAGATTACATACACAGCAGGTAAAATAAGTATTGACCAAGTCACAATTTTTTTAGATAAATATATTTCTAAAGGTACCATTGATGTGAAATTTTCACCACATGTCGGTAACAGCCCATGCAATCCATACATACAAAGAAACCAGGGGCGTTGCTAGGGGGTGGCTATTGGGGCTATAGCCCCGAGTCTGGGGCCCATAGCCCCGAGTCTCTTACCGGGTGGGTGCAGTTCTGCAATTAGCAGGTATGTCTCTCTGGGGACCCTGATGTAAGGGGAATCCACACTCAGGCATGTAACTATATACACACACACACACACACACACACACATGTATATTATATACATGTGTATGCCCACTCAAGTGTATGACTTTCTTTATTTTGCTGCTATGGGCTCTAGCCCCAGATCTTTTGTAGACCTAGCAACGCCCCTGAAAGAAACCAAAACATATAAGTTCAGAAATGAAGTTATGTGTGATAAAATGGAATGACACAGGGAAAAAGTATTGAACACGCTAACCAAAATAATTTGTACAAAATCACTAAATCCTTTGTTGGTAATGACAGCTTCAAGACGCCTCCTGTATGGAGTAACTAGTCGCATGTTTTGCTCGGGTGTGATTTTGGCCCACACAAACAGTTTTCAAATCTTGAAGGTTCTCTTCTATGACCTCTGATCTTTAGTTCTTTCCATATTTCCAATTTACTATTGGATTTAAGTCAGGTGATTGACTGGGCCATTCTAGCAGCTTTATTTTCTTTCTTTGAAACCAATTGAGAGTTTCCTTGGCTTTGTGTTGGGATTATTGTCTTGCTGAAATGTCAACCTTTGTTTCATCTTCATCATCCTGGTAGATGGCAGCAGATTTTTATCAAGAATGTCTCAGTACATTTTTTCATTCATCCTTCCTTCATTGTTATGAAGTTTGCCAGTACCGTATGCTGAAAAATAGTCCCACATCATGATGTTCCAACCTCCAAACTTCACTGTTGGTATGGGGGTGTTTTTGGGATGATGTGCAGCGCTATTTGACCTCCAAACATGGTGTGTATTATGGCATCCTAAGCGTTGAATTTTGGTCTCATCTGACCAGACTGTATTCTCCCGATATTTCACAGACTTGTTGTGCAGCAAGCTTTAAACAAGCTTCAACATGCTTTTTCTTCAGCAATAGAGTCTTGCGTGGTGAGCGTGCATACTTGCCATGATGGTTGGGTGCATTACTTATTGTTTTCTTTGAAACAGTTGTACCTGCTAGGTCTTATTGAAGCTCTCCACAAGAGGTCCTTGGCTCTTGGACAACTGTTCTGATAATTCTTTTCCCTCCTCTGTCAGAGGAGCACCTGGTCGTGGCTGGTTTATGGTGAAATGATGCTCTTTCCACTTCCGGATTATGACCCCAACAGTGCACACTGGAACATTCAGAAATTTAGAAATCCTTCTGTAACCAATGTCATCAGTATGCTTTGCAACAATAAGGTTGCAAAGGTCTTGGGAGACCATCATGAGATGTTTCTTGTGTGACTCCTTGGTAAAGAGACCATTTATAGGCCATCAGTTGAGACTGAATCAGCTGATATTAATTTACACTGACAAGGGGCAGGATTGCTTTCCAAATACTGATAGATTTCAGCTGGTGTCTTGGCTTTCCATGCTTTTTTGCCTCTCCCTTTCTTCATGTGTTCAATACTTTTTCCCTGTGTCATTCCATTTTATTACACATATGTTCATTTCTGAACGTATTTGTTTTGGTTTGTTTGTATGTATGAATTGCATGGGTTGTTAACGACATGTGGTGAAATCGCAATAGCAACTTTAAAAATATATTTACCTAGAAAAACGGTGATGTGTTCAATACTCATTTTACCCACTATATATATATATATATATATATATATATATATATATACACACACACTATATTACCAAAAGTATACCTTTACACGCACATGAACTTTAATGGCAACCCAATCTAAGGCTGGATTCACATCTATGCATTTTTAGTGCTTTTTGCATTTTGCGGATTTGCACTGCAGTCCATTTAACATGGTTTTATATGGAACACATTCTGCAGTGCAAATCTGCAAAATGCAAAAAGCACTAAATGGATAGATATGAATCCAGCCTTAGTCCATAGGGTTCAATATTGAGTTGGCCCACTCTTTGCAGCTATAACTGCTTCAACTTTTCTGGCAAGGCTGACACAAGGTTTAGAAGTGTGTCTATGGACCTTGCTTTGTGCACTGGTCACATTGGAACAGGAAGGGGCCACAAAGTTGGCAACAGGAAATTGTCCAAAATGTCTTGGTATGCTGAAACCTTAAGCGTTCCCTTCCCTGGAACAAAGGGGCCAAGCCCAACCCCTCAACGACAACCCCACACCATAATCCCCCCCCCCCCTCCACCAAATTATTTGGACCAGTGCACAAAGTAAGGTCCATAAAGACCATAAAGACATGGATGAGCGAGTTTGGGGTGGAGGAACTTGACTTGCCTGCACGGAGTCCTGACCTCAACCTGATAGAACATCTTTGGGATGAATTAGAGGGGAGACTGTGAGCCAGGCCTTCTCATCCACATCAGTGCCTGACCTCACAAATGCGCTTCTGCAAGAATGGTCAAACATTCCCATAGACACACTCCTTAACCTTGTGGACAACCTTCCCAGAAGAGTTGAAGCTGTTATAGCTGCAAACAGGGCTGGACTGGGACAAAAATTTGGCCCTGGACTTCATCCAGACCGGCCCAGGGCACATCAGGGTACAGTGCACATCAGGGCAAAGGGCACAGGACACATCAGGGCACAGCACAACAGGGTACAGCACATCAGGGTACAGAGCACAGTGCACATCAGGGCACAGCACACATCACATCAGGGTACATCACATCAGATTACAGGGCACAGCACATCAGGGCACAGCACATCAGGGTACAGTACATCAGGGCACATGGGGCACATGGAGCACATCAGGCACATTAGGGCACACCAGGGCACATTAGGGCATGTCAGGGCACATCAGACTATATTAGGGCACATAAGGGTACATTAGGGCCCATCAGGCCACATCAGGGCACATTGGGCACATTAGGGCACATCATGGCACATGGGGGCACATCAGGGCACATCATAGCACATGGAGCACATCAGGACACTTTAGGGCACATTAGGGCACATGGGGGTACATGGGGGCACATCAGGGCACATGAGGGTATAACAGGGCACATGGGGCACATTAGGGCACATCAGGGTACATGGGGGCACATCAGGGCACATGAGGGTATAACAGGGCACATGGGGCACATTAGGGTAAATCAGGGCACATCAGGGCACATGGGGGTACATCAGGGCACAAGGGGTACATTAGGGCACATGGGGTACACCAGGGCACATGGGGTACATCAGGGCACATCAGGGCACATGGGGGCACATCAGTGCACATAAGGGTACATCAGGGCACATGGGGCACATCAGGGCACATAAGGGTACATCAGGGCATATGGGGGTACACCAGGGCACATGGGGGCACATCAGGGCACATCAGGGCACATGGGGGTACATCAGGGTACATGGGGATACATCAGGGCACATGGGGGCACATCAGGGCACATGGGGGTACATCAGGGCACATGGGGGCACATCAGGGCACATGGGGGCACATCAGGCCAAAGTGTTACCAGTCTAGTAGCGCGGGAAGTGGCTCTGTATGAAGCTCTCATTCGTGTCACGCTGCTCCCTGGCGGCCCCGCCCCCTCCTCTCTCCTCGTCCATTCCAATTGATGTCACAAGCCAATTGGAATGGACGAGGAGAGAGGAGGGGGCGGGGCCGCCAGGGAGCAGCGTGACATGAATGAGATCTTCATACACAGCCGCTCCCTGCGCTTCTCTGCAGTGGAATCCGTGATCTACCCGTCACGCGTCAGCTGACTGGCGGTGATTGACGGGTAGATGGCGGGGACCCCTGTGAGGATGAGGCCGGCCCACTGAGTCATCGGCGCACCGGGAAACTCCCGGTAGTCCCGATGGTCAGTACAGGCCTGGCTGCAAAGGGTGGGCAAACTCAGTATTGAACCCTACGGACTAAGACTGGGATGCCATTAAAGTTCATGTGCTGGTAAAGGCAAGCATCCCAATACTGTTGGTAATATAGTGTATATATATACAGTTTCTCACAAAAGTAAGTACACCCCTCACATTTTTGTAAATATTTTATTCTATCTTTTCATGGGACAACACTGAAGAAATTACACTTTGCTACAATGTAAAGTAGTGAGTGTACAGCTTGTATAACAGTGTAAATTTGCTGTCCCCTCAAAATAACTCAAACACAGCCATTAATGTCTAAACCGCTGGCAACAAAAGTGAGTACACCCCTAGGTGAAAATGTCCAAATTGGGCCCAAAGTGTCAATATTTTGAGTGCCACCATTATTTTCCAGCACTGCCTTAACCCTCTTGGCATGGAGTTCACCAAAGCTTCACAAGTTGCCACTGGAGTCCTCTTCCACTCCTCCATGATGGCATCACGGAGCTGGTGGATGTTAGAGACCTTGCACTCCTCGACATTCCGTTTGAGGATGCTCCACAGATGCTCAATAGGGTTTAGGTCTGGAGACATGCTTGGCCAGTCCATCACCTTTACCCTCAGCTTCTTTAGCAAGGCAGTGGTCATCTTGGAGGTGTGTTTGGGGTCGTTATCATATTGGAATACTGCCCTGCAGCCCAGTCTCCGAAGGGAGGGGATTATGCTCCGCTTCAGTATGTCACAGTACATGTTGGCATTCATGGTTCCCTCAATGGACTGTAGCTCCCCAGTGCTGGCAGCACTCATGCAGCCATAGACCATGACACTTCCACCACCATGCTTGACTGTAGGCAAGACACACTTGTCTTTGTACTCCTCACCTGGTTGCCGCCACACACGCTTGACACCATCTGAACCAAATAAGTTTATCTTGTTCTCATCAGACCACAGGACACGGTTCCAGGAATCCATGTCCTTAGCCTGCTTGTCTTCAGCAAACTGTTTGTGGGTATTCTTGTGCATCATCTTTAGTAGAGGCTTCCTTCTGCAATGACCGTCATACAGATCAATTTGATATAGTGTGTGGCGTATGGTCTGAGCACTGACAAGATGACCCCCCACCCCTTCAACCTCTGCAGCAATGCTGACAGCACTCATATGTCTATTTCCCCAAGACAACCTCTGGATATGACGCTGAGCATGTGCACTCAACTTCTTTGGTCGATCATGGCGAAGGCCTGTTTGGAGTGGAACCTGTCCTGTTAAACCACTGTATGGTCTTGGCCACCGTGCTGCAGCTCAGTTTCAGGGTCTTGGCAATCTTCTCATAGCCTAGGCCATCTTTATGTAGAGCAACAATTCTTTTTTTCAGATCCTCAGAGAGTACTTTGGCATGAGGTGCCATGTTGAACTTCCCGTGACCAGTATAAGAGAGTGAGAGAGATAACACCACATTTAACACACCTGCTCCCTATTCACACCTGAGACCTTGTAGCACTAACAAGTCACATGACACCGGGGAGGGAAAATGGCTAATTAGGCCCAATTTGGACATTTTCACTGAGGGGTTTACCCACTTTTGTTGCCAGCGGTTTAGACATTAATGACTGTGTGTTGAGTTATTTTGAGGGGACAGTAAATTTACACTGTTATACCAGCTGTACACTCACTACTTTACATTGTAGCAAAGTGTAATTTCTTCAGTGTTGTCACATGAAAAGATACAATCAAGGTAACACCCCCCCACCCCGTCCGTCCCCAGGATCTCCCTCCCCCCTCCCTTTCTCCTTCACCTCCCGGCCTGACCTCCCCCTCTTTTCTTTTTTCTCCCCCCACACTCCTCTCCCTTACCCCCTCCACCCTACCCTCTCCAGTATAACGAGTCGCACCTACTCACCTTCAATTCGGGACACCGAACACAAGGCCACTCTAAAGTACTCTCCCCTCGCGGATGGGAGAGAGACCAAAGAGACTACATGCCCACCCCAACCCTACACTAACATCTCCCAACCAGACACCTAGCTAGAGAATAGTCCTAGCACCCTTAATGCACAAGGACCGCAATCTGACCCACTCGAACAGCTGACATCCTACAGGTGTGAGCCCAGGTGACCGCGAACCATCTACATACTAAGGTATTTATATGTTATCCTAATAATCAACTTGTATATATACACCACCCTTTTCTATCATAGAATCCTATTTGGCTTCACACATCAATTGTGCCACTATGTTACTCTGTTTTGTCATTATCTGTACACAATATGTCTAGGCTCCCGATATATGACTCTCTACAATGGTTCAATTTCGTTACTCGGTACCACCTATGTATCCTGTTGTTTCTAATAAAACTTTTATTGGAAAAAAAAGAAAAGATATAATAAAATATTTACAAAAAAGTGAGGGGTGTACTCACATTTGTGAGATACTGTGTATATATATATATTTACATTTAGTTGTTTGATTAGCATTTTCTCAGAGTTGGAGTTCTGTCCCACTTGCCCTGCCTCCCAAGCTCCCTTTGTTACTGACTAGGATTATGAGAAGGAAGGTAGGTGAGATCAGGCAACTATAAAGCTAAAATGTTTGGAGTTTTGTGACATTCTGGAAGGCAGATCAGAGAGTATACAGGAACATTTACAGTAGGCGTGCTACAGGTACATTTTGAAGTCTAATTTCAGCAGAATTAAAAGATAATATAATTAAATAAATTGTGTTATAATGTACACTTTTACCCATCAAACATGTTATGTCTAATATAGAGTAAAACTAACACATATTTTGCATTTTTTTTTACATTGAAACAATCGGGGAGGTTTGATATACAGGCATTGTAAAGTAAAATTCTAGTTCTAGCAAATCTCTACAGTTATCAAAAAATGTTAAATACTTTGCATAATCTGAAGTTTGCATATGGAATTGAGATGACCATTTGCAAGGAAATGTGTCCACTGTAGATGTATCCAGTATCTATTGCATCTATTGTATTGTACTAACATATAGGGGTAAAGTGATATTCAGTAACCACCAGCAGTCTGAAAGATAGCACCAGCACAGTGTCTCCAGCTTTTAATTCTTTCCTCAGTTCATAGTATGTGCCATGGTGGGTAATGTCAGTGAGCCCTGGATAGCTTCTTTTCATTCACAGCATTATTTCTGATTGCTCCATCTATTATTCTTTTCTTGGACTCCAGTTAAATCTGAGCCAAGATCTCTAATGAAAGTTGAGCCAGGATTTGTTGCTGAGGGTGACAGCACATTATTTTATTTTAAAAAGTTGTCAAGGTAAGAAACCTACACTGGGAGAAATATGGGAGGTACCATTTTCAACCTTCATCTGAAAATGCTAGTTGCCTGGCTGTCTCTGGCTTTGGTGCTTTCATTGACCTGAGACAATAATTCACTTTATCCAGAACACATCCCCATGCTTCTTGGATACTCATCTAGGAGAGAAGGACTTATTCATCGCTCCTCACCCTCCTGGGATACCTATGTCATGCATCCTAGGAGGCCTGCGATACTGCATCATCAGGGGGCCAATTGTTTCTTCTCGGTGCCTGCAGCTGGCCTCCTGATGATGTCCTGTGGTAGCATCCTCAGGGGTGGCTGCAGAGATAGTTGGCTCCTGATAATGTCAGAGAAAAAGATGGTGGTGCTCTACCGGGTAAGCAGCAGCAAAGAGGTGGATCCCTACAGAACACTGCTGGATTTGCTGGGCATGTGAGTAGTTTTTTTTTTGTGGATAATCCAGAAAAAAGTAAGGGGGGGGGGGGTTCTCTTTGTTAAAGGAAACCTGTGCAGAGAAAGATACTAGGGGGTTGATTTACTAAAACTGGATCACTCAAAAGATGCAGCTGTGCATGGTAGCCAATCCGCTTCTAACTCCAGCTTGTTTAATTAAGCTTTGGCAAAAAAAAAAACCTGGAAGCTGATTGGTTTCTTTGAGCTACACCAGATTTTGCACTCTCCAGTTTTATTAAATAACCCCCATATTTGATCTTCTTCTGAAAATTCTAATTACCTGGCTGTTAACACAATTCTACATCTTCAGTACTTTCAGTATTATTGGGACGCATGTGTAGCAGGTATAGTCAGAAGTCCTGATTGCATGCTTGTTCCGGGTCAGTGACTGAACAACCTCTAAATTCCTCTAGGCACACAGATCTGATGTCTGTGGATCTCTTCCATAACACTATGCATTTGGATTTATTTATCTATGCATTTACCTGATTCTCTCTTGAACCTTTTATAGTTAGTTGATGCAATTTCTATTATGTGCAGGATTTTTCATGATATCACTGACATTGTTCAAGTCCTATCCACCGCTCAGATTTCTTGTTCGTTCTTTGTTCCTTTATTTTTGTAGTGTAACAACGCTGTAAAGCCAGCCGTATGTGGGCAGGCTGACTTAAGTCAATCCACTGATCGGTTTGCGTACAACCAGTCTGTCAGAATTTTTACTCATGATTACTGCCGAAGGCTATAGCAGCTAGCAGTAATCGCCGTGTTCTTCCAGCCAGGAAGGCTCCCCACACCAACCAGCAGGCAGAACACAATAGCACTGCGGATGCTAAGGCCCTGTTCACACGGGTGCCTGTACGGATTTGGCATGCTCAGGGCAGATCACTCGGCTGATCCCTGCTGAGCAGGCGGATGACAGTTCCATCTCCGTTCACTGTGCAGAGCAAACACAGATACAGTCCTGCTCTCCTCTATGGGGAAATCAGGTGAAAACGGACCGCCTGTCCCTTTTCATCCAATCATATCCAATATGATCTGCTAAATGGATGGAAAACAGGACCACCATCCATCTGGATTTTGTGGATAGGATCGGATCGGATAGCAGCGGGTGTCAGTGCTGACATCCACCGCTCCTTAGGGGAGACTGGAGGGTCTGATTAGGTCCGCCTGAAAAACTGACATCCGGACCTGTTTGGACAGCCCACGCGAAAGGGGCCCAACTTCCTTCTGCCTGTGAAAGAAAAGAAATTTGAATCATCTATGGGCCTAAGTTAAAAAATCCCATTATCCTTAATGGGCCCATTCACACCTGAGAACCACTTGTTGCCTGACACATGAAACTCAGAATTTGTGAGCTTCTTTTGGGGCAGAATCACACATTTTGGGTTCCATAAACTTTTATTAAAGCACCTAAAAAACATGTGTTTGTGTGTGCATCTGGGCACTCTCATTTCAAAGTCTACGGGGCCAAAAACATGTGATTCTGGTCTTATACTATAAGTTGTGAATAAAAACATGTAAATGGGGCCTTACTGCTAGGAGTGTAGTATAGCCGCTTAAGGACTGCCCCATGTACATTTACTGCAGCAGGGTGGCCCTTTAGTGCAAAATCACATACCTGTATGTGATTTATTCACGCGCACCCCTGGTGACCCGCTCCCGCTGTGATTGAACACAGCAGGAGCCAATCAGCGGGTCCGGTGGACCCAATACCCGCCTGGACCTGCCAATCATCCCTGAGGCAGACAGAACAGCGGGCTGTACAAGGCAGATCTCCATTCTGTGACAGGAGAAGACAGAAATCTTGTATTTCTGCTAAGCAGGAACATGGATCTCTGTCTTCTTACAGTACAAGCACCTCCCACACAGTTAGAAAGCAACCCCTAGGGAAAAATTTAAACCTTTGATTGCCCCTGATGTTAACCCTTTCCCAGCCAGTGTCATTAGTACAACTACAGTGCATATTTTTTAGCACTGATCACTGTAGTAGTCTGGTCCCCAAAAAAGTGTCAAAACGTATCACTTAGTGTCCGATTTGTCTGCCGCAATGTCACAGTCCCGTTATAAGTCGCTGATTGCCGCCATTACTAGTAAAAAAAATCAATAAAAATTTGATAAAAATATCCCATAGTTTATAGACGCTATAACTTTGTGCAAACCAATCAATATACACTTACTGGGGTTTTTTTTAACAAAAATATGTAGCAGAATACACATTGGCCTAAATTGATGAAGACATTTGGCTTTTTACATTTTTTATTGGGGATGTTTTATAACAGAAAGTAAAAAATATTGTTTTTTTTTTTCAAAATTGTTGGTCTTTTTTTTTTCATAGGGCAAAAAATAAAAACTGCAGAGGTGATCAAATACCACCAAAAGAAAGCTATATTTGTGGGAATAAAAGAACATACATTTTATTTGGGTACAGAGTTGCACGACCGCTCAATTGTCAGTTAAATTAATGGAGTGCCGTATCGCAAAAAATGGCCTGGTCATGATGGGGGTAAGACCTTCCAGGGCTGAAGTGGGTAGCCTCCTTGACGGTATTCCCAAGTGTGGCTCGGGGTGGATTTTCTGTACCAAGAAGGGTAACCCCGAGCCACACTCGGGATTGCATTGCTGGATCCAGGCAGCGTTACTTACCTTGTCCCCTGGATCCAGCGATGTCCCCCCGCCGTGTCTGAGGGCTGTGTCCTCCGCCCGATGCCTCTGTGTGCCGGGCTCCGTTCCCTGCGAGCGTCGCGTCGCATGGGGGCGGAGTCTGGCAGGAAATTCAAAAAGTGAAACACACAGTGACCATACAGTACACTGTAATCTGTAAGATTACATTACTGTATGAAATCATTTCACATCCCCTTTGTCCCTAGTGGTTTGCCCAGTGCCCTGCATGCACTTTTATATTATATATGCCATTCTTTCTGCCTGGGAATTTGAGAACGTCCATGGAATAAAAAAGTGTCCCTTTATGTCAAAAACATTTTTTGATCAGCTAGAAAACACTGATAGTAAATAAGAATCATTTGCAGAATTGAGTGATACTGATTTTTGGGGAAATTTATCATCAGGCACTGCGACAATTCTGCAACTGGGCAAATTTCAGTGTTTTAGACTAGATTACATTATTGAATACATTTTATTATTATATTATCATCTTCGATAATTATTTATAATTATTTATTATATTATAATTTTTTTTTTCATATATATTATAATTTATGATTTAGTTTTTGTGTTTCAAACTTTATCATACCCGGGATGCCTACTAGACTCTTGTTTGGACAAATTTAAGTGAGTTATTCCTAAGAATTACAGGCCTACAATATAAAACACCAAATTTCCATGCAAAATAATGGTACTGCTTTCAGCACCAAAAATCTGAAATAATCATACCGCCAGGGAGGTTAAGCATATCATAAATTTTGGCTATCTGGAGATCTGCCTCCTCTGCTTTGGAAGGATGAAAGACATACTGCTTTTATTACACTTCCATATGACCTCTCATGAACCAGTTTTATACCATCTCATGTCCCAATAAAGTCAGGATGTGATGTGAGAAGGAGCTAACCAGAGAATCCCAAGCTGCAGATAACACTAACAAATCAAAGATGTAATTCATCTGACACCATGGCACAACTTCATTTACTTAGCAACATGCAGTATATTTTACATTGTGATGGTTTCGGTACTTTTCTACTATTTGAAAGTCACAGTATGGGCTGTTCTGCTTTCACCTTCTTGAATGTGTACTTTGACATTTTAATGTGGACAACCCAGAGCAAGCACAGCTATGGCACAGCATACATCAGAGCCGCCCAGTTATTCATCAAATGTAGTTTAGTGTATAAGCTTTTGTCATTGTACCTTGTACTGGATTCTCAGGGAAGTAAAGGAGAACTGCTGGGTATTCTTCAGTAACATGCAGACCAGCCTTGGAGACCTGCAGCTCATAAATTAGTGCATGGCACACAAACTTAGAAACCCACTAAGGAGTTTTTAATAGCAGGCTGTGTTGGGTGAAAGAAAGCTGAAAATCTATGAACCACATATTGCTTCTTTAAAGAATCAGTCCACTCAAAACTGATATTTCAGTTTCTGGTACATGTTGGAGACTTAAGATGATTGTAAATGATCACCTTGTAAAACAATGTTTTTGGTTTAAAATAGAAATGAAAGGCAAAACATTTGTGTATAGATATAAAAAACATTATAAATACCTTTTTTCCCCTTTTTTAGTGATCATATTCCCTCTCTCCTCAGCTGTATAAGAGCTGGGGGAGGAGAAGCAGCACCACACTGAGCTTCCCAGTGAATGGCTGTGCAGCGGGGTTGTGTCAGGACAAGTCTGATCAGTGGAGGAGAGTACAAGGCGTTCCCAGCATAGCTAGAGAACTGACCACGGTGTGTTATCCTGCTTAGTGTGGTCAGTTTTTAATAGGAAAACAGAGGGACTGGCAGGAACACCAGGGATTTCACATAAAGGAAGCAATACAAAGAGAACAAGATGCTTTTTCATACAAGTACATGGCACGGCAGCCACATATCAGGAATATGAAGTGTTGGGGTAACAAACGCTTTAAGACTGAACTACAGGTGAATATTCAAACATCAATAAACGCACGTATGTATTTATTTAATTACATTTATTTTAAATGCAACTGGTATAAATAAATGAATCTAACTTGATATCAGCCTCTTGTGATTGTCTGTACAGCAACACCCAGACTGGAAGAGGGAAAGGTAAAACCTGGGGCTGATCAGGTGTCCTGCACTCATATGCTCTGACAAGAAACATACTGACAGCAGGAGAGAACAGAGAGATGACCTCATCAGCCTGTTGCTGCTCCTTCACTATCCAAATCCAGGCTGGAAGGTGACCAGGCAGTATTGTCAAACCCTAGCAGAAGAAAGTCAGGTCACTAGGCTAGCTGTGCTGTCTACCACAGCTTTGTAAATCTCAGATGAACAGAAATACAAATCTGTTTGGCCAATAAGAAATCCCTAATATATGTACTTTACATGTATTGTTTGCCCAAAATTCAGCTTTAAGAGTGCTTTCACACTGAGGCACTTTCACGCTAAAAATAAACATCTGAAAAGCTCACGAAAAGGAATCTCCATTAAAATCAATTAATGCTTTCATACTGGGTTGGTGCGCTGGCGGTGGAAAACTCCTGCTAGCAGCATCTTTGGAGCGTGTTAAAAAAGTGCCATTAAAATGAATGGAAAGTGCCTGAAAGGCACCTCAAAATGGTTCTTTTAAGTCACGTGACCTTTAAAAAAGCACACCACTAATGCCTCAAAAGCATTTAATAAGCGCCTGAAAAATGCTCGCCATTTTATGGCCAGTTTTCAAGCGCCTCAATGTGAAAGGGGTTTAAATCACCTGACAGTTTCCTATATACCGCATGAAACATATTGGTGAGGTCTCGCTACATTAGTCCAGGAGCACAGCTGCTGTGGCCATTATGAGGAGTTTGTGCGCTCCCTGTTGGATATTTAATGTATTGTATATCATGGAGAACTCAACAAGAGACTCTGGACCATACTTTATAATGGTAGGCAGAACGCTGAGATTGCTCAGATGGGCAAGAACAAAGACTTATGGCTGAAAGATCTTGCTGTTTGAGTATAGGAACCAGGAACTATGGTAGCCCACCTATGACTAAAACATCACTTTTGGATGGACCAACCATTTTATGTTGTGAAATTCAGTATAATTAGAGAAATACACAAATTCAGCAAGAAAATATGTTCCCAAATACGGATCTACAAGAAAGTACTATCACTTTTACCTTCTCTAACGCAGCACTGCCATTCTTTTTGGTAAAATGGGATGACATCTTAGCTGCGTATATAGGGCCTTCAGATGACACTGTGAGCACAGAAGCAAATTCAGGAATACTCTAAGGACCCTTCTTTGGTGCAATGGTTTTGTTATGGTTCGGGTGTCCTACTACGGGGCCCTAGAAAATCAGAAACCTTGCAACCAAGATTGGCCAAAGCTTCCTGATGTGAAATGGCTAATATACAAGGCAGATCAAAGAGCAATGATGATGTGCAGTATACAGAAAGCCTTAACAACCAATCAGATTTTATCAGAACCCTAAAAGATCATTGCTGATTGGTTTCATTGGAATACTAAACCTCAGAATGCTCTTTATCTGACATTTGATGGCAGTCAGATGTGGAAGTATTATCCAACCACCAAACAAATGTTTCCGCACATGATCATTGCATTCATTTGTGCACTTGTATTACTGGTCAGTGCATGTTTATGCATTGGATATGAATGTGCAAATGTTGTCAGTGCTGGCTTTATCTCAGGAAAAAAATTCAACCAATAAAATAAAACCAACAGTAGAGTACAACTGAAAAGGATGGGGAGTCTGCTGGTGCCCCTATGTGTAAATATATCAATCTATTTTATCGAAACGTTCTTGCAAAGATTTCAAGGAGGGGTGAAAATCATTGTAAGTCAATAAGTACTCTTTTCCTAAACTCAAGAGATCTTTTCTATTTATGCTATGCTATGCATCCTGCTGTAGAACACTTTCATAGTGGATCATGTGACACATGGCCTAGTTTTTCTTACATAAGCATACACGTATTGCATTTAGAAAACACACATCAAATACAATGTCCTTTCAATAACTACTTAAAGCTTAGTTCACATGTAGATCTTGTGGACAAGTCCAGTGGGTTCATTCCATACCCAACAATAATACTTCAGTTACATTTCATTGAAATGCATTACATCTATCGTTTTTCAGCTTGTCTGAGGGATCCAGTAGAAGACATAGAGTGAATGTGCGGGGACGATGAGGTTGGCAAAGGAGGTGAAAGCACCAAGTCCCGGGAGGGCTGTGTGTTGCCCCTGCACTGAGAATCATCTTTTATAATATCTCCAGAAGACACCACAGAGTCTTGTTCTGGATCACTCCCTCGTCCCTTTTTCTTGTCTTCTTCCTTCTTCCACTTCATTCTGCGGTTCTGGAACCAGATCTTTATGTGTCTTTCGGTCAGGTTTAACATGACGGCCAACTCAACTCTCCGAGGTCTAGAGATGTACTTGTTAAAAAGGAACTCCTTTTCCAGCTCTAGGAGCTGAGCCCTTGTGTATGCTGTCCTTGTCCTCTTATTCTCTTCTTGTTCCATCATATAAGAGCCTCCTGCAATAACAAGATCAACATTCTATAAATGGAGAGTGCTAAGCAATCCGAAAGTTTTCTAACCTGAATAATTAAGACGTGACATCCTACTGCTTGCAATAATGTTTTGTATCAGGGTTGCCAACTGTCAGTAAATGTACGAACAGTTTGTAAAAGAAAGTCATTTTTGCATTTGGTCATGAATGGTCTTTGATGTGCCTTTACACTACTATGCTCTAGTAAGTGCATTTTACCCTTTAGGCTTTAATAAATTGTTTATGCTGCACTTAGAGGCCCTTCTTTGTTTTTATCTAGACATGCAGTCTGCATGTTCATAATGGACATTCAGAGACAGATGCAAAAATTACCTTTTTTACAAACTGTTTGTAAATTTACTGATGGTTGGCAACCCTGTTTTGTATACTGAAAAACATCAAAACATGTTCATTTGCATGATCAGGCCTCATGCACACAGGATGTTATAAAAATGCCAGTAGAGTTAGCTGTTGAAAGCTGTAGCCATAGAATGAGTTTTTCAACATTTTTGCAGTAGCGTTTTTTAGCTTTTTGTTTAGCAAAACTATACACCAATAAAAGCTTATGGCTCAAAAACGCTGATAAATGCAGAATAACCACATTTTTCAGTATTTTATAGCACTTTTTTCAGCTTTTATCAGAGTTAGAGCGTTTTTACAGGTGAATAACTGCTCTTAAAGTGGAGTTCCACCCTATTAAAAGTCAACAGCTGACTTTTAATAATCAGACACTCACTTGTCCCAGGCTCCAGCGATGCGGCCACCTGCAGCCTCGCTCTTCTCTCCCTCCTCCGTGCAATGCCGGCATCAGAAGTGTGGGCACCCGGCTTTGGCTTCAAAGCCAGGCATGAGTCACGCTGCGAATGGCCGGCGTATCTTCTGGGTACTGTGACGTGTCCCAGAAGATCGCCGAGAGGGAGGGGGGGAGGAGGTGTACTTCCTTCAGGTTCCACGGCACCAGGAGAGGAAGTGCACCCGGGAACCCTGTGAAAACTGGGTCCCCGGTCCCCCCCCCCAAAAAAAATGACATGCCAATTGCGGCATGTTGGGGGGTCACCTTCCCTTAAAGCAAAGGTCCACTTTTGGGTGGAACTCCACTTTAATGCTCCGTGCACACTGGGTTTAAATAAAAGTGTTCTCTTTAGAGTAAAAAACGCTCATATACAGCATTTTTTGTACAAAGTTTAGACGTGTTTAGGAGAGTTTTACATTTTTTTCTGCCTGTATGTTCCAATCAGAAACGCGAACCAGAAGGGTTTTTTTCCTGCCTTTAAACATTGAGCTCAAAATACGCTTCTAATCATCCTAATGTGCATGAAGGCATGGCATAACACTGAGCTGCTTCTACGAGCAGAACACAAAACTCCTGTAGAAGCAACGTTTTTAAAGCCAGTGTGCATGGAGTCTTAAACCCACTAGTTCTGTTTTTTTTTTTTTCCAGCCAGAAAACACCCCTGCCAAAAAATGCTGATAACAGCCTATGTGTGCATGGACACAGGATAACATGATGGGTGCAGAAAAAAATGTCTGAAGCCAAAAACAGTCTCTATAAAAACGTCCAATGTGTATGAGGCCTTATCAGCGTTTTTTGGCTAAAGCATTTTCTGGCTGGAAAAAAATCCCATAACTAAAGGGTTTTGAGCTGATTTTTTGAGATGTAAAAATGCTCTAATGCCGGTAAATGTGGTTTAACTTGGCTAACTGACGTTTTTGGGCATTTTTGATCCCATAGCTTGTGTTTTCTTGCTAAAAATGGTAAAAACCGCTAACGCTAAAAAACGAAGAAAAAAAGCAAAACGCTAATGCAAACAAGTGGAGAAACGCAAAAAAACTTACGTTTTTAAGGCAGAGTTTTTATAACGTCCAGTGTGCATGAGGCCTTAATGCAGGGGTCAAGAAAATCCTCTACAGGCACAGCAACAATGGAGGTCTCCAATGGCCTTCAGCAGAAGAGCTTAGACTCAGCTTAGACTTACACCAGTGAAGTTACATTCCCTAAAACCAATGTATTTATATATATATAACTGGGTGTTCTATAATTTAGGAAAACAATAAGAATATTTGGGGCTGCAAGTAAAGCTAAATTTTTCATTTTAGCAAGTCGGATATTGCTTTAAGAGAACCTGAAGCTAATATGGATATAAACTGTATGCATTGTAGACTGAAGCTGAACTCAAGGCAGATATAGAAAAAAAGTGTACTCTAGTTACAGTATGTATTCATAAAAATATTATTAAATGTATTCTCACATAGAACTGGCATAAGTACCTTAATCTGATTTGACATCAAGCTCTTTTAACCCCCCCCCCTCCCCTGTATAGTGGCACTTGACCTGAAAGATGGAGGGGCAGCACCAGAACCCACCAAGGATCCACCATTTACAAAGAATGTGTTTAAAGACTGGGAAAGCACAGGACCTAATGACTTAATGCAGGGGTCGGCAACCTACGGCCTGCAGGCCGCACCCGGCCCGCCTCTGCTAAATGTCCGGCCCGTCAATGCATGTGAGGAATTCATGTGCACCCGACCCACGGGCATTTTAAGTAAGAGCAGAGAGGAGCAGGAAGCTGAATGAGAACACGGGAGAGACACACAGCAGCGCTGATAAGACAGCGGGAGCTCCCGGAGTTAACTTTCCAGCTGATTGGTTGCTAGGTGGTCCTAGCAACCAACCAACAGCTAGTTAATATGAAAAGAAGCTCCTGCTGTCTTATCAGTGCTGCTGTGTGTCTCTGCTCTATCTTTCCAAGGTAGGAAAGGGCGGAGCTGCAGGGGGGGCTGTGTAATATGCCGGGGGGCTGTATAATATGGAGGGGGGCTGTGTAATATGGAGGGGGGCTGTATAATATGGAGGAGGACTGTGTAATACACAGGGGGGGGGGCTAATTAGGGGGGCCTGTGTGATGTGCAGATGGGCTGTGTAATATGCAGGGGGGGGCTGTGTAATGTAAAGGGGTACAGAGGTCCAGGGGGCTGTGTAATGTAAAGGGGTCCAGAGGTGCAGGGAGCTGTGTAATGTAAAGGGGTCCAGAGGTCCAGGGGGCTGGGTAATATAAAGGGGTCTAGAGGTGCAGGGAGCTGCATAATGTAAAGGGGTCCAGAGGTGCAGGGGGCTGTGTAATGTAAAGGGGTCCAGAGGTCCAGGGGGCTGTTTAATATAAAGGGGTCCAGAGGTCCAGGGGGCTGTGTAATATAAAGGGGTCCAGAAGTGCAGGGAGCTGTGTAATGTAAAAGGGTCTAGAGGTGCAGGGGGTTGTGTAATGTAAGGGAGGCCAGAGGGGCTGTGTAATGTTATCTTCATTTATTAGCAGGTGGATGCGGCCTTCCATGCATTCACATACATTGTATCTGGCCCTTAAATGGAAAAAAAGTTGCTGACCCCTGACTTAATGTGAATATTTTTTTAGCTCTTCATTGTCCACTGATAGGCTGGTTGATCTGTAGACCACATTTTTTGCTCAGCTGTAGGGAGCCTATAGAAATGTCGGGAACCTTACTGTGTCATCTGTCAGGGTGCCTGGATTACAATGTGGATTGGCTGATCAGAATACTGGGTCCACTGGCATTTAATATATTTTCATATTATTTAACTGTGCATTTTACTGGATCCTGGAGTTCAGCTTCATTGTAAAGTCACTGGGTATTCTTAAAAAGACATATCATTTTAACGACTTGATAATTATGCCAGGACTGGAAATGTTGACATTTACCTGCTGAACTGGTGTGCCCAATATTAATCTATGCAGAAAGGATCCAATCAGGACACTTTCATGGAATTTGCATGTTCTGTTTGTGCTTGCATGTGTTTTCTCTGGGTGTTCAGGTTTCCTTCCACACTCCAAAGACATGCTGGTAGGTAAATTGTATCTTGTCTAAATTGTCCCTAATATTTGTGTATATGTATGTGGGATAGGGAACTTAGACTGCAAGCTCCTTGAGGCCAGGGACTGATGTAAGTACACAGTATGTAAAGCACTGTGTACATTGTTGATGCTATAAATACCTGTAATAGATTAGTGATTTAGGAGCTTGGCAGAAGGGCTGCCTGTAGTACCAATAATTGACTGTAGATGGTGCAGTAGGCCAAGTATATATTGTATGTTAAAAGACTAATCAGTAGAGTTGAGCGAACACCTGGAAGTTCGGGTTCTGCTGGTCCGTCCGAACTTCGGGACAAAGTCCGGGTCCGGGTCCGGACGGAACCCGAACGATCGCACGGGCCTGCCTGGTCGTCTTGGGCTTGAAGGTCCACAAGCGAGTTGAGATGACTAATCAGAAAATTGTATGTTATATATGAACCGGATGACGTGGTAGATGTCAGTTAATAACCATGATGTCCGTCGGGAAGACGGTTCGAGGATTTAGTGATTAGATAATGTCCATAAATATCGTAGTTGTTACATGTGTCACGAAATGTATGACACATGAATGTAGTCAGGGACCGGAGTTCCTCGAACGTCAGATTCAAGGGATAGGGTGTATGTATATGTGTTTATAATCCCTGTTAAATCTGTTCTATGTTAAATGGATGGT
>BLSH010447839.1:668080-683113 GCA_018402905.1 Glandirana rugosa | reverse complement strand
TCTGATCGTAGAGCACGATCGTAGCGATCGTTGTTCTATGCAGAGCTTGATCTGCAACTCAAAGCAGCGGTATGTGAAATCTCTAATTTCTGCTATCTGTCCTCAGAGCAACAGCACAGACAGCAGTAGTAAAGTAATCTATCTCAGGATGCAGGATCAGGTCTTAAAATGGCTAAAATCTGTCCCTCACGCCGTCAGCTACCTTTCCCTATACTAACCCAAGGAGCATGTGACTGCAGCACTGTGACTCCAGCTTATAAAGAGGCTGGGTCACATGATGCACCGGCCAATCACAGCCATGCCATTAGTAGGCATGGCTGTGATGGCTTCTAAGGGCAAACCAGTGAAACGCTTGTTGATTGGCTGCCCTGCAGCTTCTCAACACGTGGAGTAAAATAGCAGAACCCCGGACCGAACCCGAACGATTTTTGAAATGTCCGGGTCCGGGTCCGTGCCACGGACACCCTAAAGTTCGGTACGGACCCGAACGTTACAGTCCGGGTTCGCTCAACACTACTAATCAGTAATAATTTGATTTTAATTTCAACAAGATTTTTTTTCTTTAAAAAACACATCAAGTTTCTTTTTAGTTGTGAGTGGGAAAATGCCTGTTCCTTTAGTTGATCTTATTGCTGTCTGTGGCTCGTTTGGTTAGATTTGAAATCACCATGTGTTTAATGACACCCCTGTGAAACCAGGCTAAGAAATAAAGGGAAAGTTTTACTGCCATATCTGTCCCCATAGCTCCCATTAATGAAAATTCACAGAATGATGACTAAATACCTTTCCATGCCCGCTGTTGTTATACAGGTACAGAGTGCCAATCTAGTGATCGCCAGTAATCTAAGAAAAGGGGCATTGGGGGTTCTTAGGCCCCCATCTGTCATGTTTTTAGTTCCACTCCAATGAGATAAGTGGAGAAAGGTATTCTTTGATATAACAAAGTATTCTTGGCCTCATTGTCTGCATGCAAATAAGCATTTAGTATTGCAGTTCAATATATTCTGTTGCAAATAAGCAGAGATATAGAGCTTTTAATTAGGAGCTAAGACCCCATAGCACCATAATTATACAACCTCTTGACTATCTCCATCCTCTATGGTAATTCCCACATCTGTGCCATTCTACTACATATAGGACTAATCTACAGGAGCAATTATAATGTCTTGTTACTAAGAGAATTAACCATTTGTTGGCAGTCACCTTATTGGGCTAGAGCTACATAGGAGAGTTCTGATAGCTCAATTGTGCTGTTACATTGCTAGAGATTAATCAGTAGGAGTAGCAATGGATCCCCAGATGGAGCAAATGACTTCCTAAGATGTAAGACCTAATATGTACAAAATAACAAGGATACAAGTGTTTGAACTCATTCAAAGTTGCTCCATCCATGAGGCAGGATTCTTACATTGCCTCTTGGTCCCTTAGCTGTCACTGGCTACTGTGGATGCCAGGAAAAAAACTCTGACACATAGGGGTTGATTTACTAAAGGAAAAAAGGCTGTGCACTTTGCACGGTGCAGTTTCTTCAGAGCTTAGTAAATGAGCAGAAACTCTGCTGACTTCCATCATCCAATCATGTGCAAGCAAAAATGCTGTTTTTTTTTTTTCAATTTACCTCGCACATGATTGGGTATTGTTTGAAAAAAACTCATTTACTAAGCTCTGAATTAACTGCATTTGCAGATGGCAACTGCACTTTGCAAAGTGCACAGTCTATTTGCCTTTAGTAAATCAACCCCATAGAATCCACAATTACTTTTACAGTTTTAAGCACAAAAACTTTGAGGGCTCATTCACACCATCACAGTGCATAATGAGCAGTAATGGCACTTTAATGTATCTTTATAACACATCTCATCACTGGAAAAGTGCAGAAATGATTTTTAACTGTGCTGGTGACTCATTCAAAATGACTAGGCTGAAACAACATAGTGTTGTGTAACAGGAGCTGTGTACTGAGCTGCATGTCCTCCACGTGTACAACTAACCAACTGGTGGGAGTGCATGTGCACTCTGTAAGTCATTCCTGCTCAGACTTAGGATAGTCCCTCGTAGTGCCGGGACAAGGTCACCTAGAGCCCATGCCAAATTGCTCCCCCACCCCCCAAGATGTATGAGCATTGTGTGTCAGCGTAAATCCCCTCCCCCCAAAATAATTGAGCACTAATCTGCATGCTCCCCCTAAACTCCTCCTCCCATTACAAATCCACAACCTGCTGAAATCCCCCCTCCCAGCACAAATCTTTGACCCCCTCCCCTCATCTCAAATCCTCTCTCTCCACATATGTCTCCAGTATCAATTCCCTGCCCCTCCAACAAAAAAAAAACTTCCCCCTCCTAGTACAAACCCTCTACCCCTTATATTTACCCTCCAAGCACAATTCCCTCCCTTCCAGTACAAATTCTCCTCCCCTAATCCCCCATCCTAGCACATACCCCCCTCCCCCCCACACACACACAAATTTCCCCTCCTAGCGCACATGCCCCCCCCCCCTCCCCCCAAATCATCCCTACTACAAATTCTCCCCCCAAAAAATCCTCTTTACCATAATAATTTTATAGCACAAATCCTTTTCCCCATCCCTCCTCCTAACATAAATCCCCCCAAATTACCACTCCTAGCACACTTCTCTAAATTTGCCCTCCTAGAATAATTCTTACTCTCTGCCACTGCCCAAATTCACCTTCTCAACACAAATCCCCCCTCCCCCAATCTCCTTGAGGTGCCCCCACCTCACATGATACCACAGTGCTCAGGGCAGCCACCCCTCCTGCCCATCCCTTGTCCCGGCCCTGGTCCCTAGATCTACTGGGACACTTTGGACATGGGATGCTCTTTAGGACACCCCTAGGAATCAATACATGAGCACATTTTGAGAGGTTCCTTCTCTGGCCCAACTAGCACTCATATGCAGTCTCTCCCATACCTTGCTCAGATCTTCCAGACAATAGACCCCGGTAGCAGCTTCACCCAGTACCATCTGTTTCCAAAGGACATCCCCATAGGAGAAGGAAAAGCCCAAAGAAAGAAAGCCTATTAACTGTTTACTGAATGCAGTTGATATACTTACATATTGACACACTTTAGACATCCCAGTGGCATTGGCACATGTGATTGCAAGCAATAAAGAAAAAACAATAATAAGAGGTGAACTAAGTCAATGTGCCCATAGCTTGAAAATGTTTTTTTCAGAGTCCAGCATCCCATGCAAAGGGGATCAAATTATCCCAATTGGTCCTGCCTCTCCTTCCTCTGCATCCCTCCACGGGAAAGCTTCAAGAGATAAAACCTCATAGCCTACATTTTTGCTGTAGCTTGGTCCTCCAGACACTACCTATGATGGTGGAATTCCAACAGACTATTTATAACAGAGCCATACTTTCCAAATTGCCTCACAGTGGCATGGGCAGGATTGGCTCTACCTTACTATCTATTATTTAAACCCACTTCTACTCTGAGGGCCTCTAGAGGGTTCTTGGAATGCTACACAACCTCCTCTGAAGAAGAGGTTTGTACCTCGAAACGCGTCAGCCAGTCTGTGTGAGACACCATCCCAGTGGCACATGCTACCATGGACACGTAGCATTATGCTATGCATGACATGCCTGTTTTACAAGCTTGTTTGTATGTTTTTATACTTTTTAATAAATGTACATCTGAGGATAATGCGCTAGGCCAGTGCGCCACTGTCTCATTGTGTCTTTCCAATAGTGTTTGGACTTCCCCAGTTCCTCAGTGGCAGCAAGGTGGCACATTATCTGAAGTTGACAAGTAATACCTTTGGCTATCTAGTTGGAGAAGTCTTCTCTTCAAGTGCAGGAAGGGAAATATATGTTGACTGTGTGACAACCTCCTCACTATACAAGGGTTTCCTAAACCGACTGTGGAACTACACCAGGCATCCCTGTGCACCTACCTTATAGCAGCATGCAAAACACGCTATGGAGTATTTTGATGCACATGCATTATTGCAGCACAAGTTGTTGTAACGAGCCCCGGTGGTTATGTCATTGATTTCCAACAATTAGCTCTAGCGCTGTTGTCCTAATATTACTGTAAAGAACACAGTTAGAAGTGTGAATCAGATAAACCAGATACTCAGAATAAGTCTGTTGATGCCATGCTGTGCCTGTGGCCCCAACATGACATCACAGTACTGCCACTTGAAGTACATAAAGAATTCTACTGGTTTGTGTTTTTTTTTCCTGATTTAGATTTTTGAGTCTATGCTGAGAAGAAGAAGCTGCCGCACCAAAGTCCTCTTTTTTTTGGTGCTTAAAGTGGTCGTCAACCCGTGACAACCACTTTAATCTACAGGTAAGCCTATAATAAGGTTTACCTGTAGGTTCCCTGCATATCTCCCAAACCTGCACAGTTTAGGAGATATGCAGTGTACTTGCATGTGCCCACGTCATTGGGCACATGCGCAGTGAAGAAATGGCCTCTGTGCCGTTCCTTCACTGAGATCGTGCCATGACTGGCGGCTACCGCATGCATGCGCAGGAGTGACGTCACGCGACTCCAGCCAGTCACAAAGCCGGGGATCAGGGCCCCTGAAGGAAGAGGGGCAGAAGATGGATGCAGCCTGCACAGGGGACATCGCTGGCTTTCAATGCAGGTAAGTGGCACATAATAGGCTACTATGCGATGCATAGTAGCCCATTATGCTTTTACATTGCAGGGTATCATAGAGGAAGTAAACCCCATCAGGGTTTACTTCCTCTTTAAAACCGCATTGGTGTTGAACATAGGAGTGGAAAACGACAAATATTTTTGTCCTCAGGGTCATAGCTGGGCTTCCCTTGGGTGGTAGTGGTTGCTTCTTCTGCTATCTTGTTGTTGTACCACTGCTATCGGGTATTATACTGAGATGGTTCTGGATTCTAGCTGACATTCTACATTGGCACCTAGTGGACAGTAAGCCCTGTAGGTGAATTAATTCTGAGTAAACACACTAGCATCAGATTTTAAGCAATCACACCCTTGCCAAGCCTGCAGTGATTGATCTAGACTGTCTGATCTGGTGGGAAGTCCATGATTCAGGTGAAAGTACAAGCTGAGGGATATGATAAACACAGACATAAGGAAATGCTTAAACTTTATTCTGAGGAGCTGCAGTCACTGGAGTGTGGGGCTCGGTGGAGGAAACATGGGGTCATGCACCTGAGGTACATTTTTGCCAATGGTAAACTGTGCCCTCTCTCGGTATTTCCCTCGGAGGGATTTCACCTCCCACAAACCATGTATTTTTACTACCTACAACTGCAACACACAGTGAAGGCGCAGTCTAGCGGGGCCCCGTGGTTGCTCTCCCCAGCACCCATATTCCATTATATGACAGAAGTGACTCTTTTCAAGGGGTTTATCTCTAGATGCTATTCCATGCTGCTGTCTGTTTTCCAGGAAGGATTCCCTTTGGGGGTGGTGAGCAAGTGGGAGAGAGATCTGGGCACATTTGAGGAGGAACAATGGGAGGAAGCCCTGATGTGCTCCCTCAATGTGGCACAACGACTGTCCCAGCTGTACATTGTTTTCTGGCACATTTCACTCCCGTAAGTCTGTTTGGAATGGGAGAGAGAGCGTATTCAGCCTGCACCGAGTTCTAGAGACCATGAGGACCTAATCCATATCTTATGGTGATGCCCCAAGTTACATTTATATTGGACAGGGGTTCTACACACTATCAATAAGGTTTTTCAGGCTAACATCCCGAAAGACCCTAAACCCTGTATCTTTGGCATTTTGGATGACCTTGCAATTGAGGAAGTCCCTAAGCAAGCCATTGCTAGAGCCCTTTTTTCAGGCTCGCAAGCTTATTCTTCGACACTGGAAGGCTCCTGACCCCCCCACGGTAAAAGAATGGATACCTCAGATGGGGGACACTATAAGGTTGGAGACGTATATCTTTCAACACAGAGGATGCCCTGGCAAATTTACTAAACTGTGGTCACCCTGGATAGACACCCCTGGACTCTCTCCGGTAGATTTGGTGTTGGACAGATTGCTACTTTAATAAATTTGTAAGGGAACTTTAGCTCACAGGGCTATCGCTTGGAGCGAAGGTTGGAGGACCCTGCTGAGTCGAGTGGCGAATGTGCATAAGAATTAATCATTGCTAGTGATTGCTGCCTATATTGACTGTAATACTTTATTACATTGTCTTATCTGGAATCAGAATCTATGCTTTGTATGGTTCTCTGTTTTCTTATTTGTTAATAAACTTCTTGAGAAAAAAAAATGTATCCTGTATTTCTACAGAAAAATCGGCTGCACTATCATAGCTCGCAAATGTCCCTGATTTCAAGGGACTGTCCCTGATTTGGAACAAAGTCCCTCTGTCCCTTTTTCCTCCTCATGTGTCCCTCATTTTGGTCTGATCTATATAGTTGTATATAAAATATACTATTTATCCTTTAAAAAGTGTTTCACAAATTGCTGAATAAGAAAATTTCAAAGGAATAGTAGTGGTAAAAAAACACAAAAAAACACTTGTGGGTTTAGCTAATAACTTTTTGTATAATTCTCCTTTAAGGGCGTGTGGCAGGGGTGTGTCTTATGCCTACATACTTTTGCTAATAGGTCTCCCTCGTTCCCATCTCAAAAAGTTGGGAGGTATGCACTATGACTTTTGCAAATAATGTGAAAGCAGTATTGGATTCTGTTTGTAAAGTTGTGAAAGGACCGCCATTGGATGCCGAAAACTGCATAGGGTGTATCAACCATATCATAGTTTTTGTTGCACTGTATGATTTGCTTTTGGAATTTCACATGACCTTATTGTTTTGTTTTAGATAAAGTATGGCAGGGTTAGAACCTCTGTCAGACTAATACTGATTGTGTCACCCGCTGGAGAGATTAACCCCCTTTTGTCACCAAGACTGGAAGTGCACTAAAATCCTAAATGATGCCCTGTCACTGGAAAAGGAATAGAGGGGTAAGCTTTCAATGGAGGCACTTGTTCTAGTGACAGCTTCATTTTCTTTACTTTGGGACATCTGCGATATGGCTCAAGCCAATGACAGGATTGAGAGATTTCATAAGACATGGCAGCCGTGGTTTAGCTGTAAATATTCTAAGGACTATGACATCCTGATGAAGCATTAGAGTATATGGGAGTGAAGCTCCTCCACATTTAAGCCTCGTACACACGCACAGATTGTTGGCCAACCGAACGTCTAACTTTTGTCCAAATTGGGCGACGGCAGTTTTGTCTAGCGTACTGACATGAGTCAAGTAATGGGCCAACAAAGCTGAACATAGTGACGTGTTACAAGCATATAACGAGGAAGTCCAGGTGAATCTGATTGGTGAATTAAGAACACAGGTTACACGACAGAACACTTCCTGGTTTCCGAGCATGTGTGTTTGCACTTTCAACTTTTTGTTGGCCAACTTCTGTACACAGGAGCCAACAAACGGCCAACGCCTTGTTGGCTAACACAAGTTTTCTAGTCTCGTTGTTCAACTTCTGTTGGATGATGATTGGAAATCGGCTGTAAAATCGTGCGTACACACGATCGGATTATCGCCAGCAGGCTGTTGGACGACCGTTGTTGGCCAACAATCGGACCGTGTGTACGGGCCTTAAGTCTAACTATCCTCAGCTTCTCTAGACTGAAGTCATATTGCATATTAATGATGCGATCCACCTCAATCACCTATCTTATTCTTTCTTTCCCCACTTCTCATTTTGCTCAACTTTTCATTATAGATATCGCTACAAATTACTGTTAAGATTGATATTGGTAGGTTGCAGTCTTGAATGTTTGAAAAAATAGCATTACCAGTGAGGTAAACCAAGGTTAATGTTTAAAATAGGTTCTGGTGCCTTCCATTATTATTAGTATTCGTTCCTTTATGTAACCAGATTACTCGTCAGGGCCGGCTCTACCACTAGGTGGAGTAGGCGGCCGCCTAGGGCGCCACTACCACCAGGGGCGCCCATCCACTGTTGATCTGTCACTGCTCTGCATCAATCACTCATGTCACTGGAGAACCGCGGCTGGCAGCACCCCAGGGCAGTAAAATGAGGCAGATCCAGGGGCACAGGTGCGGGCCTATGGACCACGGCTAAAGAAATGGGTAGAGAGGCTCTGCAAAAAAATCTCTACCTCCGCCACCTCCATCTTATAAATTGACAGGGCAAAGGGGGTGGAATCAGGGGCAGAGCCAAAGGGGGGGGGGGGGGCGGCAAAATGAGGTTTCGCCTAGGGTGTCAAAAATCCTTGCACCAGCACTGTTACTCGTATGTTTATAGATGTAATGCTTTGTATAGCCATATCTACATTTGCCGTGTTTTATACTTATTGAAACTCCAATAAACATTTAATGTGAAAAATTCTTTACTTTGGAGTGATTTTTACTTTCTGTTATGTCTTGAGACAGGAAGTGAAGGAAAAAAAATGTAAAAAAATAAAATGTAATCTAAATCTATGCATCGTATACTAGCACATTATGTGGAACTTACCTGAAAACAAAGCCTTCCAGCGATGCAATGTCACCTCTGGAGACAGCTTCCATCTTCACCTGTCTTACTTCCGGGATTGCGGACTCCGGGACTGAAATTGCTTACTCTGATCTCACATGTCATGGGTGAGGGAGCCGCCGGCCACAGCACAGGGCTCTGAAGGAACGGCATGGGTGACTGCATATACAGTAAATATCTCCTAAACCTTTTCAACACCGAGGAACCCTTGAACTAATTCTCCAATCTTGGGGAACCCCTGCTAAAAGTTAAAAATCTACAACTCATGATACATTAGTGTGATGGTCAATGGGAAGAATGCTCCTTACACTTGTGGTCATTGGGAAGAATTACTCCCTTACAGATAGCTAAAAAGATCAATGATGTCATTGGGAATTTATCTGAGAGGTAGGAATTGACCATTGCTCAAGGAACCCCTAGCAACCTCTGGAGGAACCCTAGGGCTCCACAGAACCCTGGTTGAGAAATCCAGTCCTAAATAATGCAGGTTTAGGAGATACTTACACTGCCTATATGTAGCCTTATCATAGACTTACCTATAGGTGAAATTTAGTGATGGAAGTTTACTTCCTCTTTAACCAGTTGTGGAGACTTGGAGTTGGAGTGCTACACATATCCCAAAAACCTTTGTTGGAGGCATATATAGTATGTCCTGTCCTTCTGCCCCACTGCTGCTCCCCCTCTCTTGTACCTTCAAAATGATAGGAGTTGCTGTGTGTATATACAGATGCTGGAACAGCTGCTGCTGTCAAAGTTCTTGAACGTTTGACACTTTGACACTGAGAGGGAGATTTACTAAAACTGGAGAGTGCAAAATCTGGTGCAGCTCTGCATAGAAACCAATCAGCTTCTAACTACAGCTTGTTCACTTAAAGTGTTACTAAACCCACAGCAGTAAAATCAGTCTGTATATTTAGTAAAACATACTTGTTATATTCACTGTGAAACCTAAGGGGTTACTCCTCTGCATTGTGTAGAAAGGATGTTTGATCCTGTCTTCTCTGATCCACCCCTTCTTCCACTGTCCCCAATCCATCTCTTTATAGGACAAAGCCTTGGGGGCACTCTGCACATGCTCAGTTTGGTGTGTATTGCTAGAGAGTTTTTTTTTTCAGCACATGGCCAATCAGCATTGTCCAGACAGAGGGTCAGGGGCCCTGCAGCCTCATAGGACAGTTAGAGAAGAATGAAAACTCCTCTTACAACCTTTAACCAGACACTGATAGAAGTCAAACGACTGTTATATACTGCTGATGAGAAAGGGTATTTAGCAGTTTATATTTACTAAAATAATTGCATTCTCATACTCTGTGTACTGTGGGAGACCAGATATAGTGAATGCAGGGTCCTGGGTTTAATAACACTGCGGAACTTCAGTCATTTTTTTAATCTTTCCATCTATTAAATCCTCTGCCCCTGTTGTTTTAACTTTGGATAGTAAAATGTTTTTTTCTGCCAGTAAATACCTTATACAGCCCACTTCCTGTTTCTTGGCTGGAAAAAATGCCTCAGCGTTTGACATCATGCACAGCTCTCTCTCTCCTCACTCTTGTGAGAGTTTGCCAGGAAGGGGGCGGGGTTGAGTCATATGAAGGCCAATGAAAGCTGCAGAGCTGGAGGTGTGTGTCTGTATAAATCCAGAAAGTGAACAGACAGCAGCTTCAGCTGCCCACAGTTAAAATGGCTGCAGCCAGACTTAGTGGAGGGAGATTTTTGCAGCACATTTGGCAAGTACAGAATCACAGTATATATAAAATAATATGCAAAGTGGTTGGAGGGAAGCTTCAGAATGGCAAAGATGTTTTTTATTACAAATTATGCGAGCAGACTGCAGTTCCTCTTTAAGTTTTGGCAAAAAAAACCTGGAAGCTGATTGCTTTCTTGCAGAGATACTATGTAACTTACAATGTTTCTTTCATCTGCAAATCAAAGTCATGCGCTTTGATCTGCATATAATGTCAGTTAAAGTATTCTGTCAAATAAAACATTTCTGAATTAAATTTGTTCATATTTAAGCCTTCATTAGCCCCTAGTTTACGCTATTTAGCTCCTTCTCACCCTTCTCCCGTTGAAGCTGATGTTTGATTTGTTCATCATTGTCTTCTCTGGTCCCTCCTTTTCCCCACAGTGCTATTAAACTTTATACCAAGAATGGAATATATTACAGCTTACCAATCATTAGATGTGGCGGCTGCATTCGTTTTCTTTTGGTAGACTTTTTTTCCCTCTGTTTTGTTGGATGAAGGAACACAGGGGGCACATTTGGACAGCAGCATTACTAGTCTGGGGGCAGGGGGAGTATTAGATGGATTAGCCGTTTTAAATACACTAACAAATTGAAACTGAACTTCAGCTAATACTTTATATTCAGTTACAACAAACAGTTTTGTTTCTTTTGGGGTGAAGGTTTTACATAAATAAATAAAAGCTGTTTATTTTAGGAACCATTGTCAGTGGTAAATTGTTTGTTTCATCAACTTCAAGAGAACTTGTTCTGTTGAAAAACAAAATGATCACAAAATGAAAATAGAAGAAAGAAAGCCTAAAAAAAGAAAACTAAAACAGTCATCAGATCTAAGAATTGGTAAGCAGCAATATAATACATGTTTGCTTTTGGGTTTAATTCTGCTCTACCATACTAATTCAATTTTGAATCAAAACCTTTCTGTTTTTGTTGCCAATCTTATTTTTGTCCCAGGACCATCATTACTGGGCATGTGAACTCCTCTGTGCAATGCAGGCAGATCACACCTGGTGGGAGGGGCCAGGAGTGCGCTGTACATAACTCCCAGGGCTGGTGCAAGGATTTTTGACACCCTAGGCGAAACCTCATTTTGCCGCCCCTTTTGGCTCCGCCCTTGACTCCACCCCTTTGATCTGTCCATGTATACGATGGAGGTGGCGAAGGTGGAGATTTTTGCAGGGCCTCTCTACCTATTTCTTTAGTTCCACAGCCCTGCACCTGTGCCTCTGGACCCATCCTAAAGTCAAATAATGGCGGCACCGGCTCGCTTCCTTATGCCAGTCGTGGTCAACAGGTATATGGACAAGCTACGGTAGTATATGGACAGGCTGGGGTAATATATGGACAGGCTGGGGTAGTATATGGACAGGCTGGGGTAGAATATAGACAGGCTGGAGTAGTAGATGGACAAGCTGGAGTAGTATATAGACAGGCTATGGTAGTATATAGACAGGCTGGGGTAGTATATAGACAGGCTGGGGTAGTATATGGACAGGATGGGGTAGTATATGGACAGGCTGGAGTAGTAGATGGACAGGCTGGAGTAGTATATAGACAGGCTATGGTAGTATATAGATAGGCTGGGGTAGTATATAGACAGGCTGGAGTAGTATATGGATAGGCTGGGGTAGTATATGGACAGGCTGGGGTAGTATATAGACAGGCTGGGGTAGTATATGGACAGGCTACAGTAGTATATGGACAGGCTGGGGTAGTATATGGACAGGCTGGAGTAGTAGATGGACACGCTGGAGTAGTATATAGACAGGCTATGGTAGTATATAGACAGGCTGGGGTAGTATATAGACAGGCTGGGGTAGTATATGAACAGGCTGGGGTAGTATATGGACAGGCTGGAGTAGTAGATGGACAAGCTGGAGTAGTATATGGACAGGCTGGGGTAGTATATGGACAGGCTGGGGTAGTATATAGACAGGCTGGGGTAGTATATGGACAGGCTATGGTAGTATATGGACAGGCTGGGGTAGTATATGGACAGGCTGGAGTAGTAGATGGACAATCTGGAGTAGTATATGGACAGGCTATGGTAGTATATAGACAGGCTGGGGTAGTATATAGACAGGCTGGGGTAGTATATGAACAGGCTGGGGTAGTATATGGACAGGCTGGGGTAGTATATGGACAGGCTGGGGTAGTATATGGACAGGCTGGGGTAGTATATGGACAGGCTGGGGTAGTATATAGACAGGCTGGGGTAGTATATAGACGGGGGGCTTGGCGCCCTGGGCGTTAGTGCACCCTAGTGGTAGGGCCGGCCCTGATAACTCCCTGAATAATATCCACATGTGATGCTGAGCATCCATCCAGGATTGAAATAAGAACTACAATCCAATGGATGAAAGGGGCAGGGGAGGGACAGTAAAATGATGCTGGGGGTTCTCCAGCTGAGAAGAAGGCTCTGCCTGACCTGCTGCAGTTTCTAATGCACACTGTGAAAAGCTCACAGTGTGCAGTGAGATCAGACTAAGACATTTCAGTACAGGAGCAGAGCCTGGTCAACTGTGCCAGACTGAAGGTAAGAAAGAAGTTCTACTTTAACTATTTTTTCCTGTTGAATTTTTTGTTCATTTTCTATTTTTCTAACCATTAAGGCCTCAATCCAAAGGCTGTAACACGGGCGTAAAAATGTTACAGATCATAGGCAAGGAACAAGTTGCTCCAGAAATTATCAGTAAATAGATCCGTTTTTTGATGCATAAAAATTGTCCTGTTCTTTTCTTCAATGGTATACATGCAAACGTATGTCATCAGATACAGATACCAAGTTTTGGATTTTGTCAACGCAGGGCGAAAACAATGCAGCTGCACTCAGATCCATAGATTTATAAAAACTGTTGTAATTCTGTTTTTTATAGCCATATAAATGAGTCCTAATATTTAAACTTCTTTTAGCCTGGGTTCACACTATTGCGATGCGGGAACCAGTGCGATTCCATCGCCGGTTCCTGCATCGCATCTCTCCTGCAGGCAGTTTCCCTCTGTGAACCACTGCGGGTGTCAATATAATGTTAATGACCCCCCCAGATCGGTTCGCAGATCGCAGTGCAGACTTTGAATTCAGACAGGAATCGGATCGCATAGGGGTGAACGTGTGAGCGTGGGAAAGAAAAAGGTTCCTGTACCTTTTTCATGCAAATCCAATGCAAGTTCAGCCATACAAACTGTATGGCTGAGTTTGCATTGCTCGGACATCGCATGTGATCTGCACAGCAATCTGGGTGTGAATCACATGCAATGTCTAGGGCGGCACAGTGGTGTAGTGGATAGCACTTTTGCCTAGCAGCAAAAAGGGTCGCTGGTTCAAATCCCAACCACGACACTACCTGCCTGGAGTTTGCATGTTCTCCCTGTGCCTGCGTGGGTTTCCTCCGGGTACTCCGGTTTCCTTCCACACTCCAAAGACATGCTGATAGGTTAATTGGATCCTGTCTATACTGTCCCTAGTGTATGTATGAATGTGAGTTAGGGACCTTAGATTGTAAGCTCCTTGAGGGTAGGGACTGATGTGAATGTACAATATATGTGTAAAGCGCTGTATAAATTGACAGCGCTATAAAAGTACCTGAAATAAATGTCTGACATTGCATATGTGTGAACCCAGCTTTAGTGTAGCATTAAAAAAAGTGCAAAATTGAAAAAAAGCGCTTCATTTGTTAATTGCCTTATAATGCTTTGTACTAGATTCATAATATAGTGTCCGTTCGTGTAAACCTACGTTCCTAATTCACAAATCACATTCACCTGAACTTCCTCGTTATACGCTCGTAACACGTCACTACGTTAGGCTTGGTTCTACAATCGCTTAGTGCATGTCAGTACGCCATACACAACAGCCAGCATCCGACTTGGTACAAAGTTGGACGTTCGGTCATACGACTGTCGCACCCGTTTGTACAAGGCTTTAGGCTCTTTTAACACAGGAACGAACAGCTGCAGGAGCGCCTTACCTGTCCAGCAGCTATTCATTCCCAGCTGCACTAGGGGGCAGTGTGGTGCACAATTCAGCACATTGCACAGCTCCCTTTTTTAACAACTTTCATCTATTACAATGTACAGCAGTGCGATGCGCTGCAATAAAATGCATCATGTCTGCATTTTAATGCCGCCCCGAGCAGCATTGCAGTGTGAATAAGACATACAGGAAACAATTGTTTTCTGTGTGTCCTTTCAGTGATAGACATTTTACAATGCAGTAACACATCAGTCATTGCACAATGTATAAATTAGTGCTAAAAGAATGCCTTATGTGTTTCTAAAATAATTACTTTGTTATCTTAAAGTGACACTAAATTCTGATTTAAAATAAAATTCTATTCAAGTATTTTTTCTCAACTCAAAAAAGTTACTTCTCTTGCTCTCAGACTCTTCCAAATCTCCAAATTCCTTTTTTCCGCTGCTGTGATCCAACTGCCTGTTCCTCTCTTGCTTATTCCTCAAATGGACTAGGAACTATGGGAATTTGTAGTTTGCATAGAGCAGTACAAATAACTGCAACTAACGTTCACTGCTTGTTTCAAACACATGGATGTGAGGGGGAAAATGTGAGGGTCATGAGCTCATAGAGGATGTTACAAGGCAGAAATACACAGTAAGGCTACATTCATGCAGTGTTACTAAACCCAGTAATACAGAAATAGTTAATCTGCCCCCCCCCACACACACACACACAGTGCCGTCACTTGCAATCAACGTCAATAAACATGACGAGATACGTTTGATGTTTAAGGGTATCAAGGATCAGGTAAACTCCTTATTCGTTCTCTCCTTGTCCGTCAACCT
>BLSH010447839.1:657595-667744 GCA_018402905.1 Glandirana rugosa | reverse complement strand
TGGATTCCTCCCCCCCTCAGGTGTCACATTTGGCACCTTTCGGGGGGGAGGGGGAAGAGGACACCTGTCTTTAGACAGGTGTCCTTTTCCACACTTCCAGGAGCTCTGGCCGGCGGACGCGGCCGCTGACGTCAGCAGCCCGGCTCCCTCCTCCCTGCTCGCTCTGTTTCTGGCCGCCATGGCCAGTAGCAGAGCGCAGCAGAGCTCGCGCATGCGCAGTAAGGTGCCCGGCGTGAAGCTGTACTGCTTACACGTCTGGGTTCCCTTACCCGCGATGGAGGCGGCTGCACCCGTCCCCCGATCCGAAGATCGGCGGCGGGTGCCGACATCGCTGGACTCCAGGACAGGTAAGTGTCCTAATATTAAAAGTCAGCAGCTACTGTATGTGTAGCTGCTGACTTTTAATTTTTTTTTAGCCCTCGGACCTCCGCTTTAAACTGGCCTTTCCAAGATAGACAACGCAGGAGGGAAGAATCTATGCATACAGGATAAAACAGCCTTTTTTACACAATGTAGAGGTTTAACCCTTTAAGTTCCACAGTATAGCAACCATGCTATGCTGCATATACAGACTGATTTTACTGTTGTGGGTTTAGTAACACTTTAAAAACTGCATAAAGGCATTTTTGTAAGGACAATTTTTCTTCCGGAAAAACCTTGCCATATGATCAGTAAAATGTTTACAGCCATGCAAATGTAACCTGAGAAACAATTTCATGAAAAATAGATTAGAAACACAAAGTATGGATTATTATTGGGAAAAAAAAAGATTTCATTTACAACAGTTTTTTATTTACAGATCTGAGTGCAGCTGCATTGTTTTCAATGGAGGCGTAAAAATGCATTGTTGTCAGATCGGTAACACAAAATCCAAAACTCTGTGTCTGAGGACATGTGTATACACGTATGCCAATGAAAAAAAGAGCAGCACTATCCGCATTAAATAAAAAAAATAAAGATTTATTTACTGATCATTACACAGGAACATTTGTCCCTTTCCTTAAAGAGGAGCTCCAGCCCCCCACCAAAAAATTTAAATTCAGCAGCTACAAATACAGTAGTTGCTGACTTTTAATATTAGGACATTTAACTGTCCAGGGATCCCATGCTGTCTGCACCCCAGCCGGTTTTACGATCGGCTCTCGGGTGCTGCCGCCGCCATTCGTGGTAGGGGAAACCGGCAGTGAAGTCTTTCGGCCAGTGGCAGCTGGTGGCCCGCACCCACCCCCGTGGGTCGTTCGTTTAGTCAGACCGGCACTTACCCCATCAAGCAGGCAGCAGTTACCTGTGGGTGGCAGCATCTCGTGCGTCTCCTCCCTCCTCCTCCTCTCTTCTCCTCTCTTCTCCTCCCAGGCCAATGGAAAATGTGTCTCAAGACCCAAGTCCGAGACGGATGAAAATTGCCACTTTGTAACACATATCTTTCAAGTGTTTGTCAGCCCCAATCTTCTTTATTATTTGTTTACAGAGTGGGGAAGGATAAGGACTCCTGGCAGGATTTTACTGCAATTTCTATATGTACAGTATCTCACAAAAGTGAGTACACCCCTCACATTTTGTAAATATTTTATTAAATCTTTTCATGTGACAACACTGAAGAAATGACACTTTGCTACAATGTAAAGTAGTGAGTGTACAGCTTGTATAACAGTGTAAATTTGCTGTCCCCTCAAAATAACTCAACACACAGCCATTAATATCTAAACCGCTGGCAAGAAAAGTGAGTACACCCCTTAGTGAAAATGTCCAAATTGGGCCCAAAGTGTACATTTTTTGTGTGGCTACCATTATTTTCCAGCACTGCCTTAACCCTCTTGGGCATGGAATTTACCAGAGCTTCACAGGTTGCCACTGGAGTCCTCTTCCACTCCTCCATGATGACATCACAGAGCTGGTGGGTGTTAGAGACCTTGCTCTACCTTCCATTTGAGGATGCCCCACAGATGCTAAATAAGGTTTAGGTCTGGAGACATGCTTGGCCAGTCCATCACCTGTACCCCCAGTTTCTTTAGCAAAACAGTGGTCGTCTTGGACGTGTGTTTGGTGTCGTTATCATTTTGGAATACTGCCCTGTGGCTCAGTCTCCGAAGGGAGGGGATCATGCTCCGCTTCAGTCTGTCACAGTACATGTTGGCATTCATGGTTCCCTCAATGAACTTTAGCTCCCCAGTGCTGGCAGCACTCATGCAGCCCCAGACCATGACACTCCCACCACCATGCTTGACTGTAGGCAAGACAAACTTGTCTTTGTACTCTTCACCTGGTTACCGCCACACACGCTTGGCACCATGTGAACCAAATAAGTTTATCTTGGTCTCATAAGACCAGAGGACATGGTTCCAGTAATCCATATCCTTTCTGCTTGTCTTCAGCAAACTGTTTGTGGGCTTTCTTGTGCATCATCTTTAGAAGAGGCTTCCTTCTATGATGACAGCCATGCAGACCAATTTGATGCAGTGTGTGGCGTATGGTCTGAGCACTGACAGGCTGACCCCCCACCCCTTCAACCTCTGCAGCAATGCTGGCAGCACTCATACGTCTACTTCCCAAAGACAAATTCTGGATATGACGCTGAGCACGTACACGCAACTTCTTTGGTCGACCATGGTGAGGCCTGTTCTGAGTGGAACCTGTCCTGTTAAACCGCTGTATGGTCTTGGCCACCGTGCTGCAGCTCAGTTTCTGAGTCTTGGCAATCTTCTTATAGCCTAGGCCATCTTTATGTAGAGCAACAATTCTTTTTTTGAGATCCTCAGAGAGTTCTTTGCCATGAGATGCCATGTTAAACTCCCAGTGGCCAGTATGAGAGAATGAGAGTGATAACACCAAATTTAACCCACCTGCTCCACATTCACACCTGAGACCTTGCAACACTAACGAGTCACATGACACAGGGGAGGGAAAATGGCTAATTGGGCCCAATTTGGACATTTCCACTTAGGGGTGTACTCGCTTTTGTTGTCAATGGTTTAGACATTAATGGCTGTGTGTTGAGTTATTTTGAGAGGATAGCAAATTTACACTGTTATACAAGCTGTACAGTCACTACTTTACATTGTAGCAAAGTGTAATTTCTTCAGTGTTTCACATGAAAGATATAATAAAATATTTACAAAAATGTGAGGGGTGTATTCACTTTTGTGAGATACTGTATATTGTTCTTACAGATAATACTGTTGAAGGATCCCATTCATGTACATTGTGGTTTTTGATGTGTGCATGGCAGGGACATGCGGTGAGGTGAGTGGCTGGTAAGCCACTGGCTGGTATCAGAGCCAGATACACGCAAGTTACATACACCGCTAACGTTAGAGTGAGAGCAATAATTCTAGCACTAGACCTCCTCTGTAACTCTAAACCTAACCTCTAAAAATTTTAAAGCGTTGTCTATGGAGATTCTTAAGTACTGAAGTTTGGCGCCATTCCACGAGCGTGCACAATTTTAAAGCGTGACATGTTAGGTATCTATTTACTCAGTGTAACATCATCTTTCACATTATACAAAAAAAATCGGGCTAACTTTACTGTTTTTTTTTTCATTCATGAAACCGTTTCTTTCCAAAACAAAAACGCGTTTGAAAAATTGCTGCACAAATACTGTGTCTGCCTCACCTGCCTCCCTGACTGCATGCCCCGGTGCATGCTACAGAAAGACTTCACCACATTTTTCAAATATGGCAACAGCAAAAATCAGATTGCCTGTACATCACAGCGGAGCATGCAGCCTGTGCTATCTTCCTCCTTTAATGCAAGTTTAAATACAACTTAAGGCTTTTTTTTTTTTTTTCATTTTAGATAGCGTAAGGGAGGGTTATAATCCCTACAGGTTTTTTTTGCCATCTGTGTCCCATTGGGGAGATTTCCCTTCACTTCTTGCCCCATAGTCAAAACAGGAAGCGAGAGGGAATTCCAAGTGAGGGAATCCCTCGGTGTCACCAGTACTAGTGTCTCTATTGTAAGATTTCTTCTCTAATCACATTTTGTTGCTCTACAGCCTGAAATTAAGACAGACACAGTTTTTGTTTTATCCATCTGTATTTACTCAGTGCAACTTATAACACCAGCATGTCAGAGAAAAATAAAAAATCACCCACCTCCCCCTTAAAAATGACTTGTAAACTCAATCAGGTGTAGCTAATCACAGTCTCAATGGCACACAAAGCCATTTGACTTTCATCTGTGATCAGCTGTGGTCATTTTGATTAGCTCAGTAGGAAAAGAGCTTTCATGGAGCATTTCAGTCCCTGATAGTGCAAATGAAGCAAACAATCAACTATGGGAGGTAAGGCACTGTCAAAATATCTCCGGAATAAAGTTGTGGACAGGCACAAGTCAGGAGATGGATACCAAAACATTTAAAAGACGTTATCAATGCCTAGAAGCACAGTGAAGTCTATTGTTAAGAAGTGGAAGGTATTTGGTACAACACAGACCCTCCCTGGATCAGGACATCACTCCAAACTGGACGAAAGAGCCAGAAGGAAACTGGTCAGAGAGGCTACCAAGGGGCCTACAGCAACTCTGAAGCAGTTGCAGGAATTTATGACAAAGAATGGTCATTGTGTGCATATGACAACAATATCACAAATTCTCCACAAATGTGGCTTGTATGGGAGGGTTGTAAGAAAAAAGCACTCCTCAAGAAAGGCCACATGCAGTCATGACTGAGCTTTGCCAAAATGCTCCTTGGAGATTCTGAGGCCACATGGAAAAAGGTGTTATGGTCAGATGAGACTAAAACTGAATTATTTGGCCTCAACACCAAACAATATATCTCAGGGAAATCCAATACATCTCACCATCCAAATAACACCTTTCCTACAGTAAAGCATGGAGGTGGTAATATCCTGTTATGGGGGGTGGTAATATCCTGTTATGGGGGGTGGTAATATCCTGTTATGGGAGGTGGTAATATTCTGTTATGGGGGGTGGTAATATCCTGTTATGGGGGGTGGTAATATCCTGTTATGGGAGGTGGTAATATTCTGTTATGGGAGGTGGTAATATTCTGTTATGGGGGTGTTTCCCTGCAGCAGGGACTGGAGCACTTGTCAGGATAGAAGGAATAGTGGATGGGGCAAAATACTGTCAAATTCTTGCTGTACTCTACCAGAAAGTTGTCAATGGGGAGAATGTTTACCTTCCAATGTGACAGTGACCCAAAGCACACAGCAAAAATTACTACACAGTGGTTGAAGGAGTAAAGTGTGAATGTCCTTGCATGGCCTAGTCAGAGCCCAGACTTAAACCCCATTGAAAATCTGTGGAATGACTTGAAGACTGCAGTCCACAAACAGTCACCATCAAATTTAACTGAACTTGAGTAGTTACGCAAAAAAGAGTGGGCAAATGTTGCAAAGTCTAGAGGTGCAAAGTTAGTAGAGACATCCCAACAGACTAAAGGCTGTAATTACAGCAAAAGGTGGTTCAACAAAATTCAAAAAAGGTGAGTCAACACAAGGGGGTGATCCTTTTTCCAAGTCAGTGATTCTGTTTTTTAATGTTTATACATTTTCTGACATGTTGGTGTTATATCTTTCAATTGGATGTTATAAGTTGTGCTAAGTAAATACAGCTGGATAAAACTGTGTCTGTCTTCATTTGAAGCTGCAAAACAACAAAATGTGATTATTTTAAAGGGGGCGATTGTTTTCTATACCCACTGTAAATCCTTCTGTGAGAACTTCACTCTTCTAATGCTGCCAGGGTGAAGTGTGTTGTGAAATACATAGGATCAAATCCTTTCCATTGCCATGCAGTGCAGACCATCAAAAGGTGGTAGTAAACTCTGCTTTGTCACTTTTACCTAGCTTATAATAAAGCTTACGCGTAGGCAGTGGCGGTCCGTCCATTAGGGGTGCATGGGCGCCGCTCCCAATCCATGTGTCTGGCCCCCTGATCTACATGCAGGGCAATGGACCCATGGATTCCAATGGGGGGTGTTTTTTTTGAAGCACATGATTAGAGCCAGAAGCGCTTCAAAAAAGGGTGGGCTTGGGGCGTAGAGCATTGTGCTCCGAGCCCACCCAGTTCTGTGACAATAGGGAATGAATATTCACTATTGTAACCAGGGCCAGTGCTACCACTAGGCAAACTAGGCAGCCGCCCGGGATGCCCGACCGCTGGTTTGCCTCCGCGTCTGCATGCTCTGCAGGCTGCAGCATGTAACTAACTCAGTCTCCGGCAGCTGCTCTGTCCAACTGGTAGTGTAATTAGAGGTGCAGCGCAGCACTGGAGCCAGCTCTAGAGGAAGCAGAGCCAATGTTTCCTGTATAGCGCCGCCTCCTGTCACATGGACAGGGCAAAGGGTGTGGAGTCAGGGGTGGGGCCAACGTTGGCGTCAAAATGAGGTCTCGCCTAGGGTGTCAAAAATCCTTGCACCAGCCCTGATTGTAACACTGATTCTCCCCCCGGCCAATGAGGAAGCGGGTCATGAGACCCGTCACCCGATTGGCTGAAAGGAGATCTGATCAGATTGGCCACCAGGAAAAGGAGGGAGGAGATGCAGGGGAAGCAAGAAAGCAGCTGGAGAGAACAGCCCAGAGAGAAGCCAATGCCACCTGCCTCCCGGAGCGCTGCCTGTGAAATGGAGTAAGTGCGGGGCCCTGACTTACTGACTGACCAACCCGGGAGGGGTGCCGACCGTGACCCCTGTGATTTGGCATGAGTAGCAGCGGGTGGATCGTTTGCCCCCCCCCAAAAAAAACATCATGTGCCACTGCCTGTAGGTAAAATGAATATCTCCTAAGCGTGCACCGTTCATGGACATGTGTGAACTGGCTCTATTGAAAGCCGGTCCGATTCACATGTTATGCGAATCAGATGCAGTTAAAAACGCATCCGATTCGCATATATGTGAACTGAGCCTTAACTTGCAAGGAAGGGGGCAGAATTTTTTTTTTTTTGGACTTAACTATTGCTTTAAAAAGTGTAAATACACTTGATCTTCCGTGTTAAAGTTTCACATATAAGTATAGATTATCTGCAAATATGCTGGGTGTACAATGATCATCCAAGCATCCTGTAGTAACACACAATTTTTTTCTTCTTTATTTCCCTTTGCTTGGTTACATTGGCAGATATCAAGGGCCTGATTTATGAAATCTGTTTTCATGCATGCCAGCTCATTGTTTGTGGGCAGACACTTAAGGGTGTATTTATAAATATTATTAGTATTATTATTATACAGGATTTATATAGCGCCAACAGTTTGCGCAGCGCTTTACAATAAAGAAGAGACACAGTACAATTACAATACAGTTCATAAATAATTTGAATAGCACTTCACCCAGTGAAAGGTCATGTACATTCACTTTTTTAAGAATAGGAAAAAAACAATTACTAGGTTACCTCTTGTGCTGATATTTAGCTATATTTTGCAAATATAGCTTTCTATTTCAAATCAATGACAAACATTCAGCCAGGACAGTAAATAGCCTAAAAACATCTGTTTTTTGCCCTGCTTATGCATGAAGGAATGTACATGCACTTTCACTATGCATTTTTGTAAAAACACACCCCTTAAAGTGGATATAAACACTCACATATACCCAGTGAAGTGAACAGTCTCAGATAATACACAGAGATTAAACAAATCTCCCTACATAAGTTTTACATGTATATCTGCTGTCTTCAGCTTTATATATTCTTTAGAACATTCACATGATGTTAGAGATGTTCTCTTCCTGTTCAGCACTGAGTGTGAAGTCTGGGCATACAGCCAAGACAGCTGATTGGAGGAAAGGCACACACCCCCTCTCCTCATAGGCAGAGACTCTCAGAGCTGTTTTGTGAATAGTTTAGCTCTCTGCTAATCTATTTATAGCAACCTCCCAGACACAAAATTCAGGCTGGTTATATCTCAGTTGACGGAGAAGAAGTTATTATGCTAATGCTGAAGAATGGAGCAGGAGAAAGCCACGGGACTTAGTGCTTTGAAGAGAGATAAGAAAACACTGCAGATACAGTATATGTGCCCAGCTCAAATTTCATGAATCGGGTTTACATCCACTATAGATTCTAACTCAGTGTGAATGGGCAGATATGGACACTATGTCCACACTCAATGAAGAACTGTTATAAAAAAACCCTCAAAACTGGGACTGTAATGACAGAGAGATTTCTGTTCAAAAGATGCTGCTTTTTCTGTGGCTGGTCCTGTTGCCACCTTCAGCCGGACATCCTTCAATTGAAAACTCGAAAGAGCCAAACAGAAAATTGTTCGATGAACAGCGACTGTATCCAATCCAATCTGTGTGGGTGGAAGGATCTGTTTATTTTCTGTCTTAGTTCAGCCCACTGTGTATGGTCAGATTAACACGGTGGGGGGGGGGGTTACTAAAAGTGGTGCACACAGAATCTGGTACAACTGTGCATAGTATCCAATCAGCTTCTAGGTTTTATTGTCAAAACTTAATTGAGTTACTATGCACAGCTGCACCAGATTCTGTGTGCACCACTTTTAGTAAATTTCCCCCATTGTTTCTGAGGCTTATACATCTTTAACCCCTTCCTTACCGGGCACTTAAACCCCCCTCCTGCCCAGACCAATTTTTGGCTTTCAGGGCTGTCGCATTTTGAATGACAATTGCGCGGTCGTGCGACGTTGTACCCAAATAAAATTTGCGTCCTTTTTTTCCCACAAATAGAGCTTTCTTTTGGTGGTATTTGATCCCCTCTGCGTCATTTCTGATCGCCGCTATAAACAAAAAATGAGCGACAATTTTGCAAAGAAGAACAATATTTTTTACTTTTTGCTAAAGTACAAATCCATTAAAAAAATGATTCATCAGTTTTGGCCGATATATATTCTTCTACATATTTTTGGTAAAAAAAAAAATCGCAATCGGCGTATATTGATTGGTTTGCGCAAAAGTTATCGCGTCTACAAACTGAGAATTGATTTCTGGCGTTTTTATTATTTTTTTTTTTTTTACTAGTAATGGCGGCGATCTGCGATTTTTATCGGGACTGCGATATTGGGGGGGACATGTCGGACATTTTTGACACATTTTTGGGACCAATGACATTTATACAGCGATCAGAAATTTAAATGTCCACTGATTACTCTATAAATGTCATTGGCAGTGAAGGGGTTAACCTGCAGGGGGCAGTGAAGGGGTTAAATATGTTCCCTGGGTGTGTTCTAACTGCGGGGGGGCGGGGCTGGCCGGGACATAACAGATCTAACTGATCCCAGTGACAGGGATCAGTAGATCTGCTTGTCCCCTGTCACAGAACGGGGAACCGCCGTGTTTACAACGGCGGTTCCCCGTTCTGAGGCTCCTAAAAGTGATCGGCGGGTCTCGGGCGGACATCGAGTCCGCCCGACCCGCGGGCACGCGACCCGCGACCATGGACGTCCTCCCGGCATTTCAGATCCGCGCTGGAGCCGTATTTTGGCAATAGCGCGGATCTGAAGTGGTTAAGGGTCCGCTAAAGTCAAAAGTGATAAGACGTTGATGGTCTGTAATACTTTAGAGAAGTATGTATTAAAGAGTCATTTCACTTTTGTTGAGAAAAAAAATTCTCCTCTGGGTGATCTCTGAACATTGGAGGGATTTTAACAAACTTTGTTGCAGATTTCTTCCTTTTGTATTTTTTTTAAGGAATAGCTGTTTATGTGTCCATGTTCAGAGTGAATCTGTATGGGAGTGGTTTTATAATTATCAATCAGTTGCTGCACCTGCAGGCAGGGGCGTAACGATAGGGGTTGCAGGGGTTGCAATTGCAACCGGGCCCCATGGTTTAGGGGGCCCATGTACATTCCTTGTACACCTGAATAAGGCCCCATTCACACCTGAGCCTTTTGTAGCTTGAAGCCTGAAGCTACAAAACGCTGGAGGGGAATAAAATCAATGATTCTCTATGGAGACCGTTCACATCTCCACTCAAAAACGCCTGAAGCCAAAAGCCTGAAAAATGCCTGAAGCTCAAACAAGTTCTGGAGGTATTTTTGTAGCTTGATTTGGGCGTTTTTCTACTTTTTAGATTGGTGACCTTTTGACCTGTACAAAATCGCGGTCAAAATTGCGGCAAAATCGCAGCAAACTCACGGTAAAAAACGTGTGTATTTCTGCCTGAAAACGCTATGCTCAGGTGTGAATGCAGACCTAGAGGGATGGCGGGGGGGGGGGGGGGTGGGGACGT